>JAHPZR010014319.1:25000-31963 GCA_019787425.1 Platygyra sinensis | reverse complement strand
GCAGAGTCAATCCCCCATATGGAACTTATCCTTATGTTACCCCTCTTAAGTCGGCATTTTTGGATCAATCCTGGTTTCAGCAATCTAAAGAATGTTTAGAAATAGCTAATCCTGAGGCGCGAAGTTTAGTCACGCGGACGGTGTTTTACTGACATTTTCATCATCTGCCAAAACGTAACACGCATGGTAATCACATTATTTGCGGTAGACTGGAAACCATCAGTCTAAGAATAACTTGGCATGTATTCCATCGAGAATAAGGTCTATTTGGAGATCTACTCTTGCCTTTATCTTCTCTTACTCCTTGGCAACTGCAATACCTCTCGTAATGCACAGTTAGTTTTTTAATACTGTGGATATTTTGATTAATTTTCAGTCTCAACTGAAGCTTTGGATTCCAGTGTTTTGGGATGAATGCGTCCACGCCTTGCCGGTTAACATTCCGCCTCGCTCAGTCTGGCGATTTTGATGCAGTTGTTAAACTATCTGAAGGAATTTACGATGGACATGACTATCTTCCATTCAGATTTCACAAATGGCTTCAGAGGGACAATTTGGCTGTTCTACTTGCTTATTCTGGCGACAAACTTGTCGGTTTACAAGCTTGCTTCGTGGTGGATGAAGGTCGAACATTAATCCGTAGAGCGGAACGAATACTGGCCAAGCTTCGAGGCCAAGGTCTTGCAAGACAACTGAGAGAATTTGCAAGAAATTACACCAGAGATCATTATCCCAATTTACAACGAGAACGATTCACGACAAGTCATGTTGCAAGTTCTGTGGATCAAACAAAGCTTTCAGAGTATGATATGTTGGCATACCGTGTTCAGAAGAAGTTTTATCGTGAGACTGGAATATCCAAGACCAGTTCGGTGGAGATCGAGATATGTACGAGAGAATATTTTTCTGAGGTTATTCTCTCTGACCCCGTGAGAGCTCAGCTCTTTCCGGACAACATCATCGTCGTTAATTGGTGTCCTTTCGAACCTCTCCGATCAAATATCGATCACATGTTACAAGAGAGCGATGAATTTTTGTCGAAAAATGCGCTGACGATGCTTTACCAAGATCGTTTAGTTCTGGGACTTTTTCACCGAGAGTGAAATTTCTAGAATGGCATGCGACATATTACGCCAAAGATCCCGTCCTGTTTGAAGCGCATCTCTTGCACTAATTGAAGCGGGCCTGTGAGGTAATCAACGGTGATTTTATTTTTCTTTCTGTTCAAGACGAAAGCTTGACTCTTTCGGCAAGGAAAGTAATGGAAGAAAATCTGCAACTGAAAGAAAACGATTGGCCATCGGAACAGACGGTTAATCTCTATGAAAGAAGTGTTTCAATATAAACTTGACAGAATTTCACTTCCGAAGGTTACTTACTAATAACTCATCTAAAAGGTACACTGAAAACAGACAGACAGCTTATGGACTGCAGCGCGCGCCTAACTTCGCTCGCCGGTTGTCTATTTCGGCTTCATCCAGTTTCTTACCCATGTGCATGGTAAACAGATTATTTAAAAGTATGTCATCTTTATATATGATCTGTTCACTTGCAACTCTGAGAAAATATCTTGATGCCCATATTGACCAGTAGCAATGAATGAATGAATGAGACGAGAATCTGTGATTTCCATGCAACCTAAGCGAGACATCGACCTTTTCATGTATGTCATCCTCAGAGACCCAGGAGCTGCTAGTCGGGACGATGCGATACTTTCGGTCGAGCTATGTATTCCAGCGAAAGTTCCGGGGGGGGGGGGGGGGGGTGATCTGCTCGTGAAGTAAACACATCGCTCTGCCGAAACAAAAAACCGACGCATACCAATCCTACAACCCGACTTCACACAAAGCCACGACATCGTCCCGACTAATACCCTTTTCTCCTACCCCGCGAGTAAGAAAACCCTGATACTCGGGTTCTTTTTTAACGTCTTAGGAAAATTCGTGACAGCAAGTTCCAGATGATTTTCTCAACTGCTGTTCTGCTTTCGAGATACGTTTGCTTGTATAACACGAAATATAATTTGTTTCATCTGCAAATTCAAACAGCTGAGTGGATTGACATAAAGTTCTACTAAGTGAAGTGTTTGTAACAGAAATATTAGTTCTCATAAAGGAAATCTTTTTTTCAGAAAGTACTTTTTGTGTCCTTTCAAACAAACACTCGCGGCTGTTTGGAATGAAATGAGTTACTAGGCCTGGTTCATAGGTCGCATTTCTGCTGTGTCGAACTCAATTCAATTTAATAAGTACAGTAGGAATGCGACTGTCGATTCAGACGTCGCACTCGTGCAGGGCTCGAGAAAAATTGTAATTCCAGCTTGCCATTCGGACAAGCAGCTCTTAGCCCTGAGCAAGTCTTATTTTACTTTTTTATATTTAGCTAAGCTTTTGCCCATTGGGCAATTGAGAATGAAACGTTACTTGTCAAGTGGGAAAATCTTTTTCAGTGTCCTGGACAACTGGACGGCGCTTTTTTCGAGTCCTGTTGTTGAGAATTAATACTGTGCGCGGCAGGAGTGACTGTCGGACGGAAAATGTCTTAGATGTAGAGTGTTCAATAAGTGGTCCAAAAATTATCTGCTAACGAACGAACCATTTTGACTTACTATACCTTGAAAACCACTGACTAACAAGACCGCTTTTATTATTTGTTTGGTGTAGCAGTTCGGCTCGACTGAATTAAGTTCGACGTATGACTCAAACAGACGTTCTTTTAATTATTTGAGTCGAACCTAACTATCATTTGGTTCGGCTCATGTGAAGTATGGCGTTTGACCCAAGCCTAAGCGAAAGAGTCTACAATTCATGTGTTAGGTCTGACAAGAAAAAGTCAACCAGGGCTCGGTTCAAACGTCGCAGTATAAAACGCTGAATATCATACGATAATCTTCCAAAAAATGAAACACACTGAAAATGAAGTTCTCAAAAGCAGCGACCAAACAAAGGAAACAAAGCAAACAAAGCGACCAAATTATGCATGTGACCATACATTAATAACAGCACAGCAGTCCGAGCCAATATAAGCTGACTTTGCTTTTGGACCTGTCGATGTCGGTCGCTGGATCGGAGAGCAAATGAAGTGCTAGTGAAAGGATATAGGAGCTTGTGCTGGTAATTCAGTAGCCTACATATTCTAATTGGTACTTTATTTTCTTAACTTACCCACGAGCTGAGATTCGTGAGCAAATTCGATCAGAATATAAATCAGCCCGACCATGCAGAACCTATAACAGTATGGTCCGCGTTGGGTGAATTTGAAAAGAGCTTACAGGCACAGTATGAAGTTATTTCGTTCAGCAGTTGGTGCTTATTGTAAAGCGGGGACTACATCTTTTCCTGTATGTTTTAAGTAAGCGTTTCGCTTTTTAGAACGAGGAATAGGATACCGTGACCGTATACATTCGATATTAGTCATTTAAGGTATCAGCCAAACCAGAATTGACCGTTTTGCATAATTTTGGATTTTTATAAGTTTCGATAAATTTTAGGAATAGCTTTCGTTAAAAAAAAATCTACAAAAAATGTT
Organism: Platygyra sinensis; assembly: GCA_019787425.1. NCBI lineage: Eukaryota > Metazoa > Cnidaria > Anthozoa > Scleractinia > Merulinidae > Platygyra > Platygyra sinensis. The sequence continues at coordinate 28,435 of JAHPZR010014319.1, read as the reverse complement.
ATTCGTACTGGAAGTTATCCCATACAAACCCTGTTTTGGTTCCTTCAGTTTGGAACCGACTCAGAATTAGAGAGATTTATATGGGGCAGTATCAAATTTTGATCCCGTATATTTCGGCTGGGAATTACAATTAAGACCCCGTTTTCAAACGAAAACGGAGCTGTTTTGCTCCGGATGCGGCTATCGTCCACACTACAACGCCGAAAACGATCACCGAAAACGGAGCCATTTGAAAACGCTCTCCAGAGTGGAGCGATTTGAGAACGATGCCTTTTGAAACGAAGATGTTTTCATTGCTGCGTGTAATCTGAACTATTTAAGAAGTCAGTCAAATGATTCGGCGGTAACTAACCTCGAGGAATAAATTGTTGGAAGCAGCTTTTTGTCCCGGGGGGAAGGAGGGGGGAGGAACACTCCCCTATATGGGCTATATAGGTATTTGCGGCCCCAAAGGGTATGGTTTTTTCAGCCGTTTTGGTCATAAATAGGGTATGCTTTTTTGTACTCTAGCCTTTACATGGGTATGATTTTAAGCCGAAAAGCCACGTTTTCATCATTATCGAACAGAAAATCAATAAAAGCCCTTCACAAACTATGTTTACGGTAATTTAACATTCGGTTTGAACTTGGAATCCAATTATACAGTGAATGTTTCATTGATTTTCAGTCTCAACTGTAGCTTTGGATTCCAGTGTTTTGGGATGCGGGGAAATGCTTCAACACCTGGCCGGTTAACATTCCGCCTCGCTCAGTCTGGCGATTTCGATGCAGTTATTAAACTATCTGAGGGAATTTACGATGGACATGACTATCTTCCATTCAGATTTCACAAATGGCTTCAGAGGGACAATTTGGATGTTCTACTTGCTTATACTGGCGACAAACTTGTCGGTTTACAAGCTTGCTTTGTGGTGGATGAAGGTCGAACATTAATCCGTCGAGCAGAACGAATACTGGCCGAGCTTCGAGGCCACGGTCTTGCAAGACAACTGAGAGAATTTGCAAGAAATTACACCAGCAAGCACTATCCCAGCCTACAGCGAGAAAGGTTCACGACACGCCATGTTGCAAGTTCTGTGGATCAAACAAAGCTTTTAGAATATGATATCTTGTCATACCGTGTTGAAAGAAGTTCTATGGTGAGGCTGGAATATCCAAAACCAGTGCGGAGGAGATAGAGATATGTACGAGAGAATATTTTTCTGAGGTTATTCTCTCTGACCCCGTGAGAGCTCAGCTATTTCCGGACAACATCATCGTCGTTAATTGGTGTCCTTTCGAGCCTCTCCGATCAAATATCGATCACATGCTACAAGAGAGCGCTGAATTTTTCGTTGAAAAATGCGCTGACGATGCTTTGCCAAGATCATTTAGTTCTGGGACTTTTTCACCGAGAGTAAAATTTGTAGAATGGCATGCGACATTTTACAGCAAAGATCCCGTCCTGTTTGAAGCGCATCTCTTACGCCAATTGAAGCGTGCCTTTGAAGTAATCAATGGTGATTTTCTATTTCTTTCTTTTCAAGACAAAAGCTTGACTCCTTCGGCAAAGAAAGTGATGGGAGAAAATCTGCAACTGAAAGAAAACGATTGGCCATCGGAAAAGACGATTAATTTATATGAAAGAGGTCTTTAATTTCAATGTAAACTTGACACAGTTTCACTTCCGAAGTTAACTTACTAATAACTCATTTTAGGGACACTGAGAACAGACAGACAGCTTATGGACTGCACTGCGCCTAACTTCGCTAGCCGGCGGTTGTCTTTTTCGGCTTCACCCAGTTTCTTACCCATTTGGGTGGTAAACAGATTATTTAATTCAATAAAGATGACATTCTTTTAAAAAAGTTAGTCATCTTTATATATTGCCTGTTCACTTAGAACTCTTTAAGCAATAGACCACAAGTTTCTATGGTTTATAGGCTGATAAACCACGCGGGATGTTGATAGAACACGAGAAGAATTTGTAAATCACGAGCCGCAGGCGAGTGATTTACGAATTCTTCGAGTGTTCTAACAACATCCCAAGTGGTTTATCAGCCTATAAACCATAGAAACTTGTGGTCTATTGCTTTTATATAATAATTGAGAAGACGCGCGATTTTTCCATGGGTTTTACCGGCACAATAAACCATAGCTAATTGACCAATCAGAACGCGCGCATTGATTTTGTTATTGTATAAAAGAAAATATGACCTGCATTTGTTCCTGAACGCCCTGAATGAGACCAGAATCTGTGATTTACATGCAATCTAAGCGAGGCAACGACCTTTTCGTATGTCATCCTCTGAGGTCCACAGGCTGCTAGTTGGGCCGATGCGAGACTAACTTTCGAAGCGATGTATTGCAGTGAAAGCTTACTTCAAGCGCACGCTGTAGGGGGGGAGGGGTTGTCTGCTCTTAAAGTGAACACATCGCTCTCCCGGCGAAACAAAAAACCGACCCATACCGACAGATTGTGGGAGGCGCGTTGGCCTCATGGTTAATGTGCTCTACTCCGGAGCGAGCACTCCGGGTTCGAGCCCTGGCCGGGTACATTTTGTTGTGTTCTTGGGCAAAACACTTTACTCTCGTGATTACGATGCCTCTCTCCACCCAGGTGTATAAATGGATACCGGCGAATTTAATACTGAGGGTAACCCTGCAATGGACTAGCATCCCATCCAGGAGGGAGTAGAAATACTCCCAGTCGCTTCATGCTACAGAAACCGGGATAAGCTCCGGCCTGATGGGGGGTTTTGCTAAAAGCAGGCCCGCAGCCCACGGCTCGCGACGGCCCACGGCCTGCGATGGCCCGGCGGCCCGGGGGCCCGGAGGCCCGGAGGCCCGGAGGCCCAGTCCTGATTTTCCATAGTTTTTTGGTCCAGAAGTAAATCCACGCGCATGCACAGAGCTGCATCGGGTTTGGGCGTGCAAAATGGACCACGGCGAGTTTGAATTCGTTTACCATTTTAATAATCATTTGAATCCTTTTCGATCCTTTCTTTCGTTGCATGTTCCTAAGTGAAAAACGTTGTCATTCTCTGTTTATTCGTCTGTTCACAAACCTAATAGAGAGGAAGTCCATTCTTAAACGATATACTTTCACTCGTCAGCGGCGTCAGCGGCGCGCAAAGGCAGATCCTGGTGGGCGAGCGAGGCTACGCCGGACCGAGGCTTAGGCTACGCTCCATACATTAACTTCTGTCAATCAAAGATAGACACCAAAACCCAATGCAGATTTGTGCATGCGCGTGAATTTACCGCTGGACAAAAAAGCTGTGAAAGATCAGGACAGGGTCACCGGGCTTCCGGGTCTCCGGGCCGCTGGCCGCTGGGCCGTCGCCGACCGTGGGCCGCAGGCCTCCTTTTAGTAAACCCCCCTGATGGGCCACTTGGCTCGAATGCCAACTTTATTGTTATTACTATTTACCGACAAATTACTGGATGAATCAT
>JAHPZR010014319.1:17500-20000 GCA_019787425.1 Platygyra sinensis | reverse complement strand
CATATGAAGTTATTTCGTTAAGCAGTTGGTCCTTATTGTTAAGCGGGGACCACATCTTTACCTGTATATTATTAGTAAGCGCTTCGCTTTTCAGAACGAGGATTAGGATATCGTGACCGTATATATTTGATATTATTCATTTAATCTCATTTACTTAACGCCTCGATGACATATTACAGTCGTTATCTACGAAAGCTCGAAGTGACTTTGTCCACTGGGTAGTCTGACGATGGGCGTCGCAGAATTTTTGGCTTGCGTGAGTGCCCACTTCGTACCGCGATTAAGCCCAGCAGTGTAGTAGTCTATCTAGTTATGCGCCCGGTCGAACCTAGCCCGGGAGGCAAATCCTAAAAATAGTTGGTGAGGGTGTGCAGCCCGCACCCAAAACCCTTACCTTAGTTATGACCAAAATCTGAGATTTCTCTATCCTCTTTAAGTCCAATTTTATAATGCACGGAATAATAATCGCATAGATTAAGCTGTCCGAATTCCGACTAAAAAATCATGCAAAAGCAACCGACGCGTCTTACGCCTGAGAGAACATTGTTCTCCATTGTTTGTGTGAGATAATTATTAAAAATTGGATTCGCTTTAATTCATCAAAACAAATTGAAAGGCCCAGTTTCGAGTATTCAGTTGTTAAAAACCTCCTTCGAATTCCAGGGTAAAATTTAAATCTATTTTTTACTAGGCGTCGTCCCTGGCGTCGCGGCCGTCAGAGCTTAAGTTCCCTAATAAGTCACAAGTCAAAGATCTAAGTAATTTTGTTTCTCTCAACGTATGAGAATAATTCTGGAACAGTGGATAAGTGTAAAACAAAACAAACCGTGCTAGGCGCTGGAAAGTGATTTATCCCGGAGATGGATAGCGCTATCCATCTTTCTAACAACTAAAGCCTCATGTATAGCTAAAGGTTGTTTAAAACTAGTCATGCCTTTTCACAATTACAGTTGGTGGCTGAAGCTGAAAGCAAAGAAAAACTAAAAAAATTTTATTTTATTTTTTCCCATTTTTATTTATGGGACACTACTGAAGTGAATTACTGATTATTGATTATCATCATCATTATCATCATCATCATCATCATCATCATCATCATCATCACTATTATTATTATTATTATTATTATTATTATTATTATTATTATTATTATTATTATTATTATTATTATTATGTTCATTTCTTATAGACTCAGGCAGGATATTCGGCCTGCTTTATAGTCCTTAGGAGCGAGTTACAACAAGTCACCACGGGTCCCGGGTCTCTCTCTTCCTTCTTCTTACAGAGACAGTACTTTTCTTTATTATTATTATTATTATTATTATTATTATTATTATTATTATTATTATTATTATTATTATTATTATTATTATTATTATTATTATTATTATTATTATTATTATTATTATTATTTTATCGATGATACGTTTTTGTTTATTGGGAATAGTTTTTGAGTTATTTTTTTGTAAAAAAAAATACCTCTTAGTCGGCGCGTCAAGTATGTTGTGGACGGGTCAATGGATCAGTGAGTCAGTGAGTGAGAGATGTATGTATGTCACACCAATCAGATCGGATCTACTATGAACAGCCAATCAAATTTCTTGTTATAAAGGTAAATGGTATATCAGAAGATTTCATCCTTATACAGTTCAGAACGGCCATATGTTTTCTTCTATAAAAGAGGAGGAAGTATTCATATATTGGGTTTACTTTGGCATTTTCTGTGGGTTAGGTTGATGATTTTAGTTATGGACGAGATGAGCCTTGAGGTTTGAAACAGTGTGTGAGCTAGTTGTATGCAAATCAACAAGATGTTGTTACTTTTAGTTACAAAGGTAACTTGATATTTTTGTTTTTCACAAAGTGTAAATTCAATTAGACGTCACGCATCGTTGCTTCTAGTTCTTAGGAAATGTTTTAGGGGAGACGACAGTATTTTGATTCGAAAGAGTTCGAACGTTTACAATAGGTACAGGTAACGATTGTTTTGTTATTGTTGCATGCAAATATAGAGAGATATTTTTATTTTTTAGTTACAAACGGTAATTTGATACGTTTGTTTTTCACAAGGGAGTAAATTCAATTAGAGCTAACAAATCGTCAGCACCTGTTCCCACGAGATGTTTGCTTTTTTTAGTTATAAATGGTAACTTGACACTTTTATTCTTGATATGGGAATAAATTCAATTGGAGCGTACAAATTGTCGGCTATTGTTTCCAGGATATTAAACAAAAAGAAGCTTTCATTTCTAAACTGTTTTTACGTCTCTGTAGTAGCAGTTTATAGCTTTATTTGATGACATTCATTTCAGTTCGATATTTTTTGAAGACTGCGTGGCGTCAAGTTAAAGTGCAAAATCAGACTTTCAACGTATCAGAAAGTTTTTTCTCTTTCTTTCTATTTTCGGTGAAGTAGTGTTGTTTGGTAAAAAGGGTAAACTTACGACTCGTATAAAATGCGACAAGTTCTCTTAACGGCTTGAGTATTTTTGAGCAAAAA
>JAHPZR010014319.1:0-10000 GCA_019787425.1 Platygyra sinensis | reverse complement strand
GCAGTCAACCCTCAAACCATCCCAATAGTGCACTCTGCACTAAAAAGAATGCGAGACAGTGCGAAGAGCCGATAGTTTATTCAATTTGTGACGGGACGTTCAAGTTATGAAAAGCTTACTTCAGTTGGATAATACAGTATCAGCTAATGTTCTAGCTGCACAATAGATAAAGAAACAGCAATCTTAGCGGTTTTCCTAAAACAAAGCTGGCGTACTAAAAGTGCATGTGATAGATTTAATCATTTGTCTTCCTGCACAGGCATCATGTGGGAGAGATATGACAGCTTTGTGACGGGACGTTCAAGTTACTTTCTGGCAATGAATCAATCTTTAAAGGGGCTCAGTCACGTTTGAAAAGCTTAGCTAAACTTTTCAAATTCGTTGTTTGCAATCCGTGTCAATCTTCTCCATCCTTAACCATCCTTGTTCCTTTATGGCTTATTATCATCTCTTTGATGTTTTTCTATCTTTATAAAGTGTTATCTTTAGGTTTCCTTCAATGTAACGGTTATTTTTTCAATGTTCAAAATAACTCAAGATGCCGTGACTGAGCCCCTTTAAGAAGCGTTTGAGGAGCAAAATTTTTAAGGGACTTTTTTAATTGATTCAAAAGTGATGTGTAGTTTTCAGTAATCGACATAGTGATGAGTTAGTTTTTATTTATTTATTCTGTTTTGTTTTTTTTAATTTTTAATATTTTAAAAAATTTTAAATAATTATTGTTCCTGAAAAGCCCCTTTGGGGAGGTTCAATAAAGCATGCAAGTATGTATGTAGGTAGGTAGGTAGGTAGGTAGGTAGGTAGGTATGTATTCACACTTCCTTTGCGGCCGTACATTGAATGTCACTATTTGCAGAATATGTATAGAACCTGAGGAGCATGGAACATGTGAAACATCACGGTTTTAAAAAGCTGGTTTTCTTTTGATGCATTTTTCAAAATATACTCCGGAATAAAATTTAATAAGGCCTTGTAACTCGCGCGACAGTCTTCGATATAACTTCAACGGAACAGAAAAATTGCAAGCTAGGTTACTACCATAAGAAGTATAAACTGCAATAGATTGTGAAATGGAAAATTCTACATACTACAAATCCGGTACAAATTGTGGACTGTATGGTGTTTCAAATTCCGTCCGAATGGCACGTCATGTTGCAAGTTCTATGGATCAAGCAAAGCTTTTAGAGTACGATATCTTGTCATACCGTGTTGAAAAGAAGTTTTATGGTGAGGCTGGAATATCCGAAACCAGTTCGGTGGAGATCGAGATATGTACGAGAGAATATTTTTCTGAGGTTATTCTCTCTGACCCCGTGAGAGCTCAGCTATTTCCGGACAACATCATCGTCGTTAATTGGTGTCCTTTCGAGCCTCTCCGATCAAATATCGATCACATGTAATGTGATGTATATAACTCCAAAACACGAGATCAGTCACAAACCTCTAGCTCTTTGTCGTTCTTTATTGTCGTCGATCGACCCATTCAGCGCTCCACAAGCGGAATACTCAGCCTATGCTTATTCGACTCAAAATAACCGTGCCACCGCAGAAGTTAAACTCGAAATTACTTCAAATACAACTCCATAAAAGGACGAGAAAAGCAAAGCTATGCAAAGCTATACAAAGGCTTAAAATTTCGTGGCTAAACTGCAAAAACCTAAAAGATCACGTGACCAAAGAAATAATGAAATACATTAAAATAATTACCATCTGGCGAGAAAGACACGACATGCTACAAGAGAGCGAAGAATTTTTGGTCGAAAACTGCACTGACGATGCTTTACCAAGATCGTTTAGTTCTGGGACATTTTCACCGAGAGTGAAATTCTAGAATGGCATGCGACATTTTACACCAAAGATCACGTCCTGTTTGAAGCGCATCTCTTACGCCAATTGAAGCGTGCCTGTGAAGTAATCAATGGTGATCTTCTGTTTCTTTCTTTTCAAGACAAAAGCTTGACTCTTTCGGCAAGGAAAGTGATGGAAGAAAATCTGCAACTGAAAGAAAAGGATTGACCATCCGAAAAGACGATTAATTTATATGAAAGAGGTCTTTAATTTCAATGTAAACTTGACACAGTTTCACTTCCGAAGTTAACTTACTAATAATTTATTTAAAAGGTACATTGAGAACAGACAGACAGCTTATGGACTGCGGCGCGCCTAACTTTGCTAGCCGGCTGTCTTTTTCGGCTTCACCCAGTTTCTTACCCATTTGCGTGGTAAACAGATTATTTAATTTTATAAAGATGATATACTTTTAAAAAAGTAAGTCATCTTTATATATTGCCTGTTCACTTGGAACTCTAAGAAAATATCTTGATGCCCAAACTGACCTGCATTTCTTCCTGAACGTCTTAAATGAGACCAGAATCTGCGATTTACATGCAATCTAAGCGAGGCAACGACCTTTTCGTATGTCATCCTCTGAGGTCCACAGGCTGCTAGTCGGGACGATGCGAGACTAACTTTCGAAGCGATGTATTGCAGTGAAAGCTTACTTCAAGCGCACGCGGTAGGGGGGGGGGGGGGGGGTGGGGGTTGTCTGCTCTTAAAGTGAACACATCGCTCTCCCGGCGAAACAAAAAACCGACCCATACCGACAGATTGTGGGAGGCGCGTTGGCCTCATGGTTAATGTGCTCGACTCCGGAGCGAGCGGTCCGGGTTTGAGCCCTGGCCGGGTACATTGTGTTGTGTTCTTGGGCAAAACACTTTACTCTCATGATTACGATGCCTCTCTCCACCCAGGTGTATAAATGGGTACCGGCGAATTTGATGCTGTGGGTAACCCTGCAATGGACTAGCATCCCATCCAGGAGGGAGTAGAAATACTCCCAGTCGCTTCATGCTACAGAAACCGGGATAAGCTCCGGCCTGATGGGGAGTTTTGCTAAAAGCAGGCCCGCAGCCCACGGCCCGCGACGGCCCAGCGGCCTGGCGGCCCGAAGGTCCAGCGGCCCGCGGCCCGCGGCCCACGGCCTGCGATGGCCCGGCGGCCCGGGGGCCCGGAGGCCCACTCCTGATTTTCCATAGTTTTTTTGGTCCAGAAGTAAATCCACGCGCATGCACAGAGCTGCATCGGGTTTGGGCGTGCAAAATGGACCACGGCGAGTTTGAATTCGTTTACCATTTTAATAATCATTTGAATCCTTTTCGATCCTTTCTTTCGTTGCATGTTCCTAAGTGAAAAACGTTGTCATTCTCTGTTTATTCGTCTGTTCACAAACCTAATAGAGAGGAAGTCCATTCTTAAACGATATACTTTCACTCGTCAGCGGCGTCAGCGGCGTCAGCGGCGCGCAAAGGCAGATCCTGGTGGGCGAGCGAGGCTACGCCGGACCGAGGCTTAGGCTACGCTCCATACATTAACTTCTGTCAATCAAAGATAGACACCAAAACCCGATGCAGATTTGTGCATGCGCGTGAATTTACCGCTGGACAAAAAAGCTGTGAAAGATCAGGACAGAGTCACCGCCCCGGGCATCCGGGCCTCCGGGCCTCCGGGCCTCCGAGCCTCCGGGCCCCGGGCCTCCGAGCCTCCGGGCCCCCGGGCCGTCGCGGGCCGTGGGCCGTGGGCCTCCTTTTAGTAAAACCCCCTGATGGGCTACTTGGCTCGAATGCAAACTTCATTGTTATATCTATTTACCGACAAATTACTTGATGAATCATCCTACAACCCGACTTCACACATAGCCACGACATCGTCCCCGACTTATAGCCCTTTCTCCTACAACACGCGAGTAAGAAAAGCCTGATACTCAGGTTGGTTTTTAACGTCTCAGGGAAATTCGTGATAGCAAATTCCAGATGATTTTCTTAGCTGCTGTTCTGCTTTCGAGATATTTTTGCTCGTATAACAAGAAAAATGGTTTGTATCATCATCCAATTCAAACAGCGGAGTGGTTTGACATAACATTTTTTGTATGATTTTTAACTCTTCTTAGTGAAATTTTTGTAATAGAAAATATTAGTTCTCGTGAAGGAAACCTTTTTTCTTAGAAGGTACTTTTTGTGTCCTTTCAAACTCACGGCTGTCCGGAATGGAATAAGTTAATAGGGCTGGTTCATAGGTCGCATTTCTACTGTGTCGAATTCAATTCAAAGTGCGGCAGAAATGCGACTGTCGATTCAGACGTTGAGATGTAGTGTGTTCAATAGGGCGAAGGTGCTGAGCCGACGAAAGACTTTAATTTCGCAAAAAAAAATTATCTGCCAATGGAACGAGAGGGAAAGGCTGACAATGCAGCAGTATGTGTTGCAATATGTTCAGGTTGCATTGGGACGAGAATGGCCAAGTTTCTTCTTTCTTTTTAGGGGAACCAAATTTACGCATGTGTAATAATACATAAACACAATCTATCAATTAGATTCGGCACGGCAGAAATTTAACGTTTGAATCGGTGTCGCATTCTGTCGCATAATGCGACAAGACCTTTCGTACGTGCGGCAGAAATGCGGCAGCCAATTCAGACGTCGAACTTCAGTCGAATTTAATTCTTTGAATTGAATTCGACAAGGCAGAAATGGGACGTATATGAACCAGGCCTTAAATAGAAAGTCTTGGTTTAGTTCACTTAGGTCCGGTACAGATACACCTTTTGCAAAAATCTCTACAAATCACGAGTCAGAACAAACATCGGGGAACAAACTATATCCTATATGGCCTCCATCTTTCTAAACAAATGAAGCTATATGTCTTCTCTGAACAGCTCGAAATTACCATGAAGTCCTTCGAATATCCACTGTTCATATAGCTCGGTCTGTCTCCCTGTGTTTGGAGTTTATTTACTTGTGTCTTTCAATCCCTTGATCGTATTTTGTTCTGCGTGTAAAAGGCAGGGTAAAAAACCGCAACGTTCACTTACCCCGTGGCTCGACATTAAACATATCTATTTCCTAAGTTATTTTATAACATAACTAAAGCAAACCGCGCGTTCTGATTGGTTGATTCAGCGTCTTCTATTTGCCTATGGGTGTATGCCGCTGACGTACTCAACCAACTAAAGCAAAGCGCGCGCTTTGTGATGTAGCTCAATAAAAAGACTCCTGATGTTTCAACGTCTCAATGTTATGTTATAAAACAAATGGTAAACGCCATAGCGTGCACTTTTGAGTTTTGAGTGCACGTGGGAGGTTTACTAAGCACTTAAGAAGCTTCTTCACTCTGTTACGCTTCTTTCGTGTTAGCAACCTCCCGCTTGCATCCATAACCCAATAGTGCACGCTATGGTGTTTACCAATTGTTAAGTAGTTTTTTTGTAATTTTCTATGCAAATGTATTGTAAGTGTTAAGAACAAACGAAGCGTTGTTGTTGTAAAAGAAAACTGCTTAAGCTATAAAAACTCACACTAACTTAGTCTCTCTTGATTACCAATTCTCTTCAAGGGTTCGCCAATTCGTGTTTCACCCTCTCTTTCGTAATTTTGCTTATAATCTCCCTCGGGCGTTCTCCGAAAGTGAAGAGTGATCATCGCAGTAATTTTCCAATTTAAGCAATTGGAAAGAAGATGCGGGAAATGTGAACTCAATAAATAGACCTCGCTCCCAATGTGGGGCTTCATAGCTCAGTTGGTAGAGCATCCGCACCGAAGTATGACTCAAACAGGCGTTCTTTTTAATTATTTGAGTCAGCCCTGAACTGTCATTTCGTTTGGCTTATGTGAAGTACAGTGTTTGATCCAGGCCTAAGCGAAAGAGTGAAAAGTTCATGTGTTAAGTCTGACAAGTAGGGGAGTCATAAAATCAATTGAAAGGCTGACCGGACGGCTAAAAATGTTAAATTCAATGCCCAGTATTTCGGTTAGACAGGACTAACCTTCCTCAGGGGCTACACTGAAGCTAAGTGTAGCCCTTAGCACTCTTAGCTCCAGTGTAGCCCCTGAGGAAGGTTAGTCCTGTCGAACCGAAATATTGGGCATTAAATTTAACATTTTCAGCCGTCCGGTCAGCCTTGCAATTGGTTTTATAGTTAATCTGTTAATTTTAAATTTCACTGCTGGGCCTGATCTAATCAAGATCCGGCCGCCGGGCAAATACTTAACAAGTGTTATGCGCCGGGGAGGCTCCGCCCCGAGTTTCAACCCCTTACCCTTTCATATACCATTTTAGCAGAAAAGGTACCCCTTTTACATACCTATTTTTAGGAAGTCTTACTTCTCGTTTTACATGTATTGCTTAATAAATAACTTATACAATCTTAAACGGGCGTCTATTCGAAATATTATACTTAGGGACAGACCATTAGAAAAGTGATGGGGGGGGGGGGTGGGGGAAAAAAATAAAAAAATTCATGCACGGGAAATTGCCAAGAAAAAAATTCGTTGCAAAGAAGAAGGTAAAGAAAAAAAATTCATGCAGAAGGAAGGTCCAGGTCCGGTTGCTATGGCGGGACGTCATTTATCTGTTAGGTTGCTGTCATCGCAAGAATTTTGCGGTTCTATTGTGGTTTGCGATAATTGCTTTCAATAAAAGAAACTGTGTACTATTAGTATAACCTGGTAATTTTCAGATATGATCTGACCTCATAAATTATTTTTTTGTAGTAAATTTTCTCAACGCGGGAATGTTGTTCGCTTACATATAATAGAGACTTCGACTTCGAATGAACCCGTCATCGTTCGTTGAAAACGGGCACAAAACGAGATTTGCCTCCCGAATTAGAAGATATTGTGTTTCTCCTGACGCATTTGTGCGAAATTGATCCAGTTTTCAGTCGAATTTCCTCGCGGAGTTAAAGAAGGCGCGCTGGTTTTCTTTTCGCGGGAGGAACAACAAAGAAGCTGCCCCTGGATATACGTTTGGATTTGTTGTTGCTCAAACCATTAAACAGTTGTTGAAAACCAAACAAAACCGACAACCGCGATTGGCTTGTACATGAATTCAATCACCTGAGAACGACAAAGAGAACCAGAAAGTGTCTTCAGCTAGCGCTAGCCGTGACCAACCTCGTAGAGCATCGAATTAAGACAACAAGACGAGTAGTAAGGGGAGCGGTTGGGGGCTAGCCAATCAGATCGCAGGATTTCAAATTTGGACCAATCAGAGAGCCGTATTTGGCCCACGTGACCAAAATGGCCGTGATGCCATTACAAATCCCTGGGACCGAGTTTTTAAGATGGGGTCTAGTCCCGCGCGGCCAACATGGGAGCGAGGCAGACCGGAAGTGACGTCATCAAACCGGAAGTGACGTCATGGCAACCGGAAGTGACGTCATCAAACCGGAAGTGACGTCATGGCGAACCGGAAGTGACCACAGACACCGTATTGACAGTAAAAACAGCTTTTTATTGACAATTTCATACAAGATCCATGAGTAATTCTACATTGTGCATGTCTACATCGTCGAGTTGGGCTGCCTGGGCTTGACTGAGATCTTCGTCCAGGATGGTGACCTGTTTTTCGTAACCGTAAGGGTACGACAGGAACGTGTCGGGATCGACGACGCGTTTGTCGAAGACGACTTTGTATCGCTTGGTTTCTTCGACAGTGGACAGGGTTTTCGTGTCGGCGTTTCGTTTGATCTTGTGCGGGTTGTGAACTCGGATTTCTCTCGGGTCTTCTTCGGGTAGCGTGACTTCGTCGATGACGTTTTGTTTGAGGACTTCGTAATTCAATTGAGCTTGCCCTCGCGTGTTGAGGGTGAACCCGCGTACCTTGCATTCGACTTTGCCTTGATGGGTCTTGTACCCGTAATTCTTGGGGCCAGCGGCAGCGAATTCGACGATGTGGTCGTCGGGTTTGAGTTCGCTGGTGAATTCGCCGAGATGATCTCCTAAAGGCAGCATGGGTTGACCGGGTCGATGCGAGAAGATGATGGAATCGGTGTCGAAGTACAAGACCTGTTCGGGTTGGAGTCGACTGAGTCCCTCTCGGTAGAGTTTGAGTCGGGCCCAGCACGTGGTGAAGCAGGCCACGAAGATGTTGATGTTGACTTGGACGGTTTCTTCCTCGTCGACGCGTTTGTAGACCACTTCGATCATCTCGTCGTTCATGACGCGCAGGGTTTGCAGTTCTCGACTGTCGTCGTTGAGCAGTTCGTACAGTTTGCTCGGGGACGAGATGGCTTCCACTTGACTCTTGTTCCCTTGCTGCCCGTACTTGCCCCAGAAACTATTGAGCATCATTTTGGCGAGGGAACGTCGACCGGGATTTTTCTGGATCTTGTCGGATCGAGTTGGATCTTTTCCTTGGCTCGGTACTCGTCGATGTATTGTCGACGTTTGTCGGGATCGTCACTCACCCAGTCGGGCCATCCGCTGGCTTCTTGTTTGATTTTCAGGAAGGTGTCGATGTACGAGGAGAACATGCTGTCGGATTTGCGCGGGAAGTGCCAGATGTCGTACACGTGTTGGATGACGTACCCTCGATCGATGGCTTCCTGCAATTCGGGAGTCGGCCAGGTACCCACAAGACACCGCTTCTCGTCGGTGTGCCCGCAACGATGACTGCGTGCGGTCAGCGGTTTGGGTTGTTCTTGTTCGACGCATGTTCTGCAAAGCGGAAAGGTGAGTTTCCCTCCACTGCGGTGAGGTAAGACGGGATGGTACAGACCGTAGGGAGGAAGGATCTTGCATTTCACCAGACCGAAGTAAGAGGCGATGTTGGTGCCCTCGGGTTCGTGGATGGCGACGGGATGCCCGACAGGGTAGGGACAGTTTTTGTTGGTCCAAGGGTAGAGGGAGGTGAAATCGTAGTAATAGATCTTTTCACCGTCGACGACCACGTGATGCAATTTGACGGCATTGGTGCGTCCCCCGAAGAACGCGTCTCGGGGTTGGAGCCTGGACACGAGTTCGAAGGAGTCGACGAGTTGACGCACGCTCTCGTCCTCTTGTTTGAGTCTCGTCCATTCGCATTCCCACATGACTACTACGCTGTATCCCTCGGCGAACAAAGCGTTCTGTTTGAGACGAGTGGCTTCGTAGACGTCACGCATGGTTTGGTCGCACATCTTGTGACGCGTCTTGTCGCGGTTTGGGAAACACGTGGGGCACCCGTGCCAGAAGCATCCGTTGAATTCGTACACGGTGCGTGTTTGTTCATCGTACCCGTCCACGTAATAGGTTTTGGCTCCGTGAAGGATCACGTGTTCCCCTCCGTTACGGGCGTGACGAATGTTCACGTCGGGTTTCCGGTTGAGATAAGTCAACCATTCCAGGGCGGCGAGGGAATGGGGTTTGGCTTGGGCGTGCCATCCACTGACGGGTTCGGAGGCCAGGACACGTTCGGGCATGTGTTTGGTGCGGTAGAAGAGATTGCACGCGGAGGCGATGGTGACGCATCGTTCGAGGGGGTTGAAACCGCTGATCGCTTCGAATTCCTGGCAGAACACTTCGCAGGCTCCTTTGAGCAGCAGCACATCGGATTGGCAGTAGTCCTCGAGTTCCTTTTGAAACTCGAAGACGTACTCGGGATCGTGCGCGTCGTGCCACTGATGGAATTCTCGGGCTCTGTCGGTGGACATGCCTTGCGGGTCGTAATGTTCCTTGTCCGGCAAGGGTCCTACATAGTTCTGATTGGCTGGGGTGTTAAAGAAATGGGGAAAGAAGCCTTTCTTTTGTTCCGTGAGCCCAAAGGCTTTGGGGAAGGCGGACAGCGGCATCTGAAAGAAGCAGAGAGAGTCTTTGAACACAATGTCTCCGCCATTGATGGACAACGACAAGATTTTGGCACCGTTGACGATCTGTTCCGGGAAGACACATTGTTTGTAGAGTTCGTCCAAAATCAAGTAAGAGTCAAACCCTTGCGAGTTGTGAGCCAGCACGGTGAGTTTGTGATCCAGAGCCAATTCTCTCAACCAATCGAGGAAGTCTCGAATGCACGTGGTCCCTTCAAAACGAAAGAGATCGTCGCAGTTGGAGGTGGCGGCGCACACTAGATTGGGCACGTGAACCCCCGTGTCTTGCATGGTTTCACTGTCCCAGTACACGAAGAGGTTCTCTTTCTCCGCTGAACTTTGCGACCCATCCGCTTTCCGTTTTCTGGATTTCAGTAGTTT
>JAHPZR010014318.1:0-11727 GCA_019787425.1 Platygyra sinensis | reverse complement strand
TTCCCAAGAGCCTAAAGTTTCCAATTCTTCAATTTTTCAGAAATTAAGTTTATGAAAACTGTTTGACAGCTCTAACCCACCTACATTTCAAAACACTTGAATATCAATAAACACCCACAAAAGTAGCTTATACTGTACCAGATGACTGGATGTCAACTAGAGGAGTAATCTTCACTTTCTGCCAGCAAGTCTCTTCACTCTCTCAAAACCCAAGGGAAGGGCTGCTAAGAATTCTTTTTGCAGTGAACCAAAAGCCATGCTGACCACTTTGTAAACAGCATGAGAAAATCGTGCTGATTTTCTACCATGTGTTGTGCAATTTGATTGGTTGATAATTTCTGACCAATTATGATACTCATAAGCAATATGGATCGATTTTGTTGCTCTGTTTTACGTTTTCCGATTGAGAACAGCTCAAATACAAATCTCGAAAATAATGAAATTAATGAAAAAAATTTGAAAAAAGCTATGGAAGGTATTTCCCAGGAGATTTGGGGGTCTTAAACCAGGAGTCAGAGACTGGGAGATTTAATGAAAAACTTGGAGACTCCTGAAAAAACCATGAGAGTTGGCAGGTATGCATCAGTTCTGTTTAGTCCATTTTTGGAGGGAAAATTAACAAAGTTTGCTGCATGGCAAAGGTTTTTTTTTAAATTAATGATTGTGGGCACTGTAAAGATGTTTGTGAAACAAATTGTGCTGGTTCACAAGTTAGTACCTTAAAATGCAGTCACCAACAAGCACTCCCCAGATGGAAGGCTTTTTCCTGGTGGCATGAAGTTCCTTTTGTTGAAATTGATTTGGTAACATGTACATCTTGGTCTACACAAATGTAAATGGAGAAGTGCCCCATATTCAGCAGTGAAGTAACCAAAGAAAACTTAAGTAGAAATAAGGTGGTGGTGTGATGGTGTGTTAAAAGTCATTTCCAGAATTACTATAGAACTCAAGTGATTTTGTCTGAACTATTATAGAATTACTGACTGCAAACCCAAAAAAATATCTGATTTTAGTAAAATCCAACTAGTGGTCTATTATCAATGCTGCGTTCTGATTGGTTGAGCTATTAGTAGGCTATTTGTTGTAGCCCACTGGTAGCGAAAAGCGCCGGCTTTGAAAACCAAAACAATGGCGGCTGAATCGCTTTAACTAGCGAAAGCTGTTTTGTCTCGATATTTTTTTGACCAACTAGTTGGATTTTACTAAAACAATTATTCCTCTCGCCCTCATGGCCTCTGAGTCAATAGCCCATTCGGCCTTCGGCCTCATGGGCTATTGACTCAGAGCCCATTCGGGCTCGAGGAATAATTGTTAGTTAATTATTTCTCTTCTCCTGAAAAGTGGGCATCCCTAGAATGTGCACATGGTCACCTGGCTAGTATACCTGTTTACATAGAAGGGGAGCTTTCTTTGTTCTCAATCTCGTTTCTCAATAATCATGTTTTGATTGGTTGATTTTGCTCTAAATGGCATGGTTCAAATAGTGCACTGTAACTGCAACAAAAGAAGCCAAATAATAATAATAATAATAATAATAATAATAATAATAATAATAATAATAGCAATGATGATGGTGATGATGATGATAATAATGATCATTATAATAACAATTATAGATTGGCATGTGTTTTAAAGCTTAGAACTTCAATTTACTAAAGGTATTTGCAGAATTTTTACCTAGGGAATTTAGGTGTATTAGTATTGTTTAATTTCAATTACCTGGTTATTGAAATTATTTGTTTTATTTTGTTCTTTGTTCTCTAGGTGTTGAAATGACCGTAGCTGAGGCTCAGAAAACCCCAAGCAATTACAAAGGTGACTGTGATAGTTTTTTTCTTTTATAAATGACCATGTACACATCTCATCCACAGAGCTGAGCCTGCCTTTGTTTGGTCAGCACCAAAAATGTGGACCTCGCCAGTACTGAGTTGAAAATACACAATTCATGGACTTAAAGTCCTTTCCAACTTGAAAACTGAAAAGGAGCTGTCTGTACGATCTGCAATATTGGGTTTTAATGGTATATATTTGCCATGTTGTGCAAATGAGAGTTAAGCACACTGCATCAGTGCTGTTCACAAGAGAAAACACAAGGACCTCACACTTTGATCATTGTTAAAAAAATTTCCCTACATACTATTCATGTTTCCCATTACAAGTTATTTTGTGTAATACTTGTGATATTTGGTAACATTTTGTATTATAAGGCAGAATTGTTCAGGATGAAAATCAGAATTTTTTAGTTATAAAATAGTTATACTTGGAAAAGGAAATTGACCAACCCCAGGGTTTGCACTACTCCCCAAGGTTTGCACTACTCCTAGACCGAAATCCTGGAAAAATCCTGGAATTTTATAATTTTCTTTCAGTCAGTACTCTGGAAAAATTCTTGAAAACTCTTGTAATTTTAATTACAATACATCAGTTAGATCAACTGATTTCAGAATAACCAGCTCACTTTTTGTACTGCTCCTGTGTTTCTGCTTCAGAAAAGAGGATGTTTCTTACAAGCACCAAAGGCAATGGGGCTGTGCCCATCTTTTCCCCAATTTATAATATTGAAGGCCTTCGTGCAAAAAGGGTGTATATCAGTTTTTTGGCCGATTTTCATTTTTTGTGGAACGAGCTAATTTTTCACAGACTGACTTGTTTTCACATGAAAACCATTGTTCCGTAATTGCTATGGTCGATTTGCGCTTCGTTCTCTAGGAATAACGTAAAATACATGCAAAAAACTCAGTGTTGCGTGAAGCGACATCTTTGTGAGCAATTTTCTATTAATTCCTCGGGTCATATAGCTGATCTTGTCACGTTTTTGACCCTGGACCCCTGACTTATCTGGAACACTGCTGAGGGGGGAGTATATATATTTTCTGGAACTGCAAATTGTTGAAAACTCTTTGTCAAAAGAAGATCAACAGTGTATTGGTAAAACCCAATGTTTCATTCTTCCCTGTCAACTTTGTTTTTTTGTTTCAGTCAAACCAGGCTGTCCCAGTGAACAGATCTTAGAAGAGTTAGGCAGTGAAATCCATTCGCACTCTGTTTACTCTTGGAAGAAACTTGCACGTCGATTGGAAATTAATGAAGGAAAGATTAATTCCATTGATGAGCAAGAGAAGGAACTGTCTGAAAAGGCATACAAGATGCTCTTGTTTTGGAAACAAGTGAATGGAAGAGGAGCAACTTATGAGGTTTTACTCAAGGCCTTAACTGATAAATTGGTTAATCGTGCAGATTTGGCCAAAATGTATTGTTGTGAGAGTTGAGAGATCTTGAGGTTATAACTGACTTTAAGTAATAGTAATTGGACTGAGTGGAGTACAATGATCAGGGTGTAATCATGTCAGTAATTTCAAAATCCGATGAACATGAAGTGGGATAGGCCGATTTGAAATTACAAGCACAGTTACTCCCTGAATTCTAGGACACAAGGTCCAATTACTAATTAACCCTATATACAGTATACCAAATTAAAAAGTCTTTGGAGAACTTGTCCTGAGTGAAAACATCTGTAGCACTTTCCATAAGTTTTAAAAACTGTAGGGAACATAAAGACTATAAAACCATTGATGTGCAAATCATGTGAATATCCAATTATTACAGGCATCTAATTACAACTTTTTGTAATTGGATAACTGTAATTTGACACCCTTATGATCACGCACCAACTTCACGAAAGTAGGTGCACATAGAATTAATCATGATCAAGAATTTTCTTAATACAGTCACAAAGACAATGATGACTACATTATTATTACTTGATGTTTTCAAAACACTGTTTTACTATTTTGTTTTCATAAATGATGGGTTCGTAGATTGTTTGCTCCATAAACATGTTAAGAAGGGTATCAGCATTGTTTATTTGTTTATCTTTTTATAATCAGTTTTAATTATTGCTACAATTTGAGATAATGTTAGTAGGAATTTGTAGATAACACACTATGTACAGCAATAATTATGATATTCAAAGTAGTTTTATTACAATCTATGCCAATATGTGGTATGGATAGTTAGGTTGACCTGTTAAAGGGGCACTGTCAGGGTATTTTAGCATCATTTTACAATGCCAAAATATGTTCCTGCATCAACCCAAAAATAATGATGCAGTTTTGTTATCTAGGACTTTATCACCACACCGAAACCATTTATTGCCGCCTAGCACTAAGCAGGGCAAGGATGGAAATGGATTGAAATTTGAAAAAACTTGCCAGTTTTTTCAAATTCTAGAGCCATTCCTTGAAAATATTGCCAGAAATTCATTATGGTTTGCTCTCTGAGCCACCATTTGTTTGATATGTTTCTTTTAGTCCATTTGAGCATTTTGGGAACGAGTAGAGGTACCAGGTAAAGATTTCAACAATGAATGAAGATGAAAACAGTAAAACTCCCGTGACAGTGTTCCTTTAAGCAGTGCATTTATGAAATGATTATTCTTTTTAAAGAGAATCTTGTCTAAAAAATAGTTCTGTTCCAAATCACAAGTTGATGTTGGTGTAAATTGTCAAAGTCAATCATTCTTTGCCTGCCAGGATTTCAAATTCTCTGCAGGTCACACCACCATGTTTTCCAGGTGAATTTATGATGTCATTTCTTGGTTGGATGTTTTGTTACACCATACATTGCATGAATCTAGAGACTGGAAATGTGCTTCTAATTGTTTTATAATTCACATTCCAAATGAGTAGGTTTGGTTTAACAAGAAATCTTCTCTTGTGGACTCCATATGGAGAACTCTGACTGTGCAGTGGCATCATAATTTAACCCTGGGCTGGGTTATTGAAGAGCTGGTTAACACAAACCCAGGATTAGAATTTAGCTTAATAATTTAAATATAATAATTTCTCTTTTATGAAGATCTTTTTCACTGCTTCTTGCTTCCTGTGAAGTTTTAGATTATTCACATATATAAAACTGAAGGACAAACAATATAAACAGAAAACTTCACCAAAAAGTTACAAAACTGAAATCAAAATTTTCACTAACCATGGATTAGCTTAATCTCCCTTTCAACAACCCGGCCAAGGAGATTTAATATGAAAACCAAACACTTTGTATTTGAAACACTTGCAGAGATGTAAGTTCAAAACCCCAAGATCGTTTAAAGAGAGCCATCAGGTATACTTTGGAACTTAAAGTTCTTTCAACCAAGATTCCGTTAAAAGCACAGGTATTTATTTTTGTTTCCATAGTTTTTTAGATAATAAGATAAGTGGCCTCAAAAGGTACCAGTAAAAAATTATGCACTAATAAATTTATAGTTCCAAGGATTTTTTTGTAATTTCCTTTTTTTTAATTTGAAGACCCCTTGGAAATGGTGTCCTGTGATATGATAGTTTGACATGTGAAACATTGAATCAATACCAGTGTCTGGGCAACTGTGCACCTACCCCTCCCCTAACCCAACATGTTATAATAAGTTAATAAGTTAGTGTTACTGTTGGGTTAGGGGAGGGGTAGGTGCGCAGTTGCCCAGATACTGATATTGTTCCGAAACATTTTGTTACAGAAAGAAGTGAAAAAGCACATGGCCAGTACTTATTATGGGAGAGACTTCATATCTCATATGGTTAGTACCCTGGGGGTACTCCCTTATAAGGGCTATAGGGGTATGTGCTGTGGGTAGGGTAGGGTTTTTGAGTTTTGCAGTGTATAAATAATCAGCTAGATGGAAAACATTTGATCTGTTAAAACTGAACTATTCAAACCTTCCAATGTTACAGGAACAGATAAAGTTGAACCATTCATACAGTTTTTGGTTCTTGGCTTTCCCTTGAACAGGGTGGCATTTTTCGGGTGTGGGCCTTAAATAGGGTACCGATTTTCATTTGCGTCATCCTTAAATAGGGCGAGGGTTTAAAACTCTTTGCGGCACACCTATCCAAAATTTATGGAAGTAGCATCCTGTGGGAGGGAGGTACCAGCAGTTTAAACTAGTACTGACAATGTGTCACAGCAAACTGGAAAAATGCTACAGGTGGGGTTAGGCTAGCCTGTAATAGGCTCGCTAGTATGCCACTAGTTTTTCATTTCTCCTTGTGATCCATAAATAGGTGTCTCTGTGGATCACACTAAAAGTCTCTTTGGGGTTCCCCTTGTAAACTTGCAGTAATATAATGTTGATCGACACAAGTACACTAGTTTTTTCATTCTCAGAGGTTTTAGTTTAGAGTTTTTTTCATTCAGTAAAAGCGTTTTTTTCGATGTATTTGTCATGTTATTTTAATTTATAAGTGTACGGTTTATGGTATTCATTAAGTCGAAAGCAAAAAAACTAAAAAAATTAACAAGACATTTATTCCTACTAGTAAAACCCTCACAACTAAACCTTTGTACCTGAGGTATCCGTCATTTTAGCGTCAGTAATGACTAAATCTTAAAAAAAAAATTATTGCGTGGGACCGAGTTACTTGCGAATGAAGCGTAATTTCAGAAAGTTTCAATCAAAGTTTCCAGCAATTTCCAAGATTGGGTCATTGCAACCACTATCGATTAACGATGCAATCATGGTATCAAAAAAATCCTGCCCAATCATTAGTGAACACATTGTTATCATTTTCGTGACACAATAGCTTACCATAGCACAGTATGACCAGCTAACAATACCCCTTTATTATAGCTAATAGGGTTTATAGTTCAAAAAAACGCCGCACCCTCAAACTTTTTTGTATTATCAAATTTCTATTAGCAGTAAAGTTTTCAAAACATCAGTAGATGGGGTTCAGAGCCACCTTATAGTTTTGAAAATAGTTAATTGAGTCTTAAAAATTGCTGCATGGAAACTTCAGTCACCTTCAAAAAAAATCCACCCTCTGCAAAATCTTAAATTTGTTTATTTGAGCACAACACAGTCGATTTCCAAGTACAAACAAAAGAGTTTTGGAAATTTCTGATTTTAAAGCAATTTATGAAGGAATACAGTTCATCGCTGGCACGTGCAAAAATGAAATACATCAGTATCACCAATGACTTTAATTGAAGGAGAGGATCTCGAGGTCCCGTAGACATTACACTGGACGAATTTGAAAACGTAGGTTTCACTCTGAAAACGCATCAGATGTTTTCGGTCCGCACTGCGCCGAAGAAATATAAGAACGTGACAATCACCTGTCATATTGGATTTGTGTTTGAAAGAAACTATACTAGGTAAATCATATTATTGTGGCTAGATTGATTTCGAAAATTTCTGCTTTCATAATGTTTTTAGGAAAACGCAATGCCGACGTTTTCAAATTCCTCCGATTTGAAGAGCGTTTTGGAAAAGCTCTTTTTTCGTGTCGGATGTTAGGCCCCTAACCGTAGAAAGTAAACTTAGTCTACCTTTTATGAATTTCTCCGGCCAGTAGTGCGAATGGGGCCTGGGGACCGTTTCTCGAAAGACCCGGTAACTTAACGGGCCCGAAATCATATTTTGAAATCAAAATCTCAAGAAAAGTATCGTGCGTTCTGAACTCTGAAAAAGTCCATTTTGTTTCTTTAGCTAATAACTTTACTGTATAATATTCAAAGATTTTGAAACTCCCATCTGTAATGGAAAACAAAACAGCTTAACGGGCCCGGTAATTACTGGGCCCGTTAAGCTGTTTTGTTTGCCATTATAAAGGACAGGAGTGTCAAAAGTTTTGAAAATGGTGCAGTAAAGTTATCAGGTAAAGAAACAAAATGGACTTCATTAGAGGTCAGAACACTCCCTACTTTTCTCGAGACTTCGATTTCAAAATATGATTTCGGGCCCGTTAAGTAACCAGGTCTTTCGAGAAACGGGCCCCTGGGGCCTTTTGTTGTGGGGAGTGACAAGCTTAAAGTTCAGTGTCTTCTTGTTACTAAAAGTTTGTTAGAAGAGCACTTCAGTTCACACGAAGACACGCTATAAAATCCCATGAAGTGTTAGGTGAAGGATAATGAATTATAATTAGAATACAATTTGTTCTTGCATTGACTTCAAAACAAATTTTTTCAGCAAATATTTTAGTGTTAAGATTTTCATAAGTGTAATTTCTGTGTGGCAGCGATTCAAATGTCTAGTCAAACTTGGTAAGTAGCAATAAAAATAGTTATATATATTTTTAAAAGAATTACATCATTCATTTGCTAATAATCCTTTGAAATTGAGTTATGTGTTCTGTAGTTAAACTGTGTGCTATGACTTTATCATAGTTGCAGCCTGTGAGGGAATCCGACGTTGCAATTTTGATAACACGGTACGTGTCAGCAACGGGAATAGAGTAATCACGGACACAACGGTGATCAGGTGATGAGAATTTGTGAATTAAACATGATTTTCTGTTTGTAATATACACAGCCATCATAGTATACCTGCCAACTTTTTCTGAGATATAGGCGTGAGATTTTTATCCTGGGAGTGCTGAGATTTTGGAAGACGACACGATCATTTCCGAAGATTCCCGAAGGAGTCCGAAGTCTTCCGAAGACGTCCGAAGTCTACCGAAGTTGAAGTTATCGAGAAAACGCTTAAGCCCTGGTCAAACGGCTCATGATAGTCGATGATAGTCGATGATAGTTGAGCGCGCGCTTCCGTTTGACCACCAACTATCATGCGCTATCATTGACTATCATCAACTATCATTCAGTTTGAGCTTGTTCAAATTCTTCATGATAGTCGATGATAGTTTGTCTCGTTTGACCACGCGTATGATAGTTGATGATAGTTTTTCGGTCAGCTGTTTTGGCAAACACTGGCCCGATAACGGTCAGAAAAAATGGTGCCGTCCTCTTTGGTCGCGAAAAATTCATACTTTTACAAGTTTGTCTTACGGGACGCCATTTAGTGTTCACATTTTTACGTGGAAAAAGCTTGAGACTCGCTGCTCTCATGACTTTGCTTGCGCGACTGCCGGTGAACTATCGTCAGCTATCACGATCTTCTTTGGCCGTTTGACCATGTTAATGATAGTTGGTGATAGTTGGAGATAGTTAGGGGAGAATCAACTATCATCGACTATCACGCGCCGTTTGACCAGGGCTTTAGCCACAAGGACCGACGTTAGCTGATAGTCTTAGGACGCGCATAAACGCGAGCTCGCTCCCAATGCCTTTCACGTCAAAAATCAGAGATCGCGAGGTAAGGTATTGTCATTTATTCATTTTACACATGGTTTTCGTTCCTTACATGCGTCTGAGTTAACAAATTTTTGGAAATTGTGTCAAGCAAGACGGCAACAACTCACATTTTTCAATCAGGCGTGAGAAATTGGCCCGCAGGCGTGAGACTCGTGAGTTTTCAACCCGCAGGCGTGAGACTCACGCCTAAGGCGTGAGAGTTGGCAGGTATATCATACTTAGTCGACTAACTATGCAGCCATTAAGGCTTTATGATCCTTTATGAGTTACAGTCAACTCTCTCTTAACGGACACCTCTATAATCCGGACACCTGGTGCTGGTCCCGGCCGTTTCTCAGTCATTTTAATATAACTAAACTCTCTATAAGACGGACACCTCCACAAGACGGAAAACGGACACTTTGAAAATGGTCAATGGACACTTGTGATGTGCTGAATGCGACCGCAAACTATGATTTAGGGAAGAAAAATTCTTAAATTACCAAGTACGTGACTCTTTTTAACACCAGCAGACGTTTTATTGACAGCTCTTACTTTGTCGGCGGAATATATACAGCACAAGTTAAAACTAGGAGTTTCAATGTGAAAGTTAGTGCTGGCGTCAGAGCTTGAAGGAAATACTGATAATACGCGTAATTTGAAATAAACGGTATAATAGGAGTTGGTGTAGCTAGTTAAGTTTTAAAGGCATTTTGTGAAACAACAGAGCCCCAAAATATTTTTCTTCACTCGAGAAAAGAATGTAACAAATGCTACAACTTGGTTTAAGAGACGCAGGAAACCTTAAATAGATGGATTTCCACACGTATTCTTTTTTAAAAATTAGCCTTTATGCTAAACGTTACCAGTGAAAGTGAAAATGAGACGTTTTTAATTACACGAATTTGTGAGTTTACCGAAACTTGGGTCGTCACGCAACGTGACATCGAAGGTCATATCAAATCGCATTAAAGCAAGGAAATCAAAATCCACAGAACAACATGATTGCAAGCTTTTCTTTCGCCTCGACAGCACAAGTTAAAATTACAGATCACAGATTTCATTTCTTTTTAAGTGCATGCCCACCAAAGCCATGACTATTAGAAGCTATTAGCTTAACTTGCTTTCACCAATTGTTTTTTTTTTTACTAGTAATAGTTATCACTAAAGCTGCCCCCGCTTTATTTCTGCTGATTGAAAACAATAAAGTTTTATACTTTTTTTGTAAACTATATCACTCATACTGTTCAAGTAACTTAGGCATCTTACCATAAATACTAAACCAACACATTCCGTTTAAGTCATTGTATCGATATTCTTTACTTAATACTCTGAAAAAGTGCATTCTGGAAAAAAAATATCAAACCACTCTGTTGTTCTAGTTTGATATTGAAACTGACCATTTGTCTTGAGATACGAGCAAAAGTATCTCGAAAGCAGAACAGAAGTCGAGATTTTTTTTCCGAGATGTAAGCAGAAGTATCGCGTTTCAGTCGCCATATATACAAATTAGAGTAAAGCTTTTGTCCTCATCGAAAACGCCGCAAAACATTTACATTTACATTTCGATCCCCGCCAGTCACCCAGCCGTCACATGGCCTCTGCGCCGCGTAAGATTACTCAGTAAAAATAAGCGATCCAAATAAACCAGATGGCAAAGGTAAAACTGACTGAACTGACGACCGGAAAGGTATTTAGCCATTGTTGCAACTGAACCACACTGGCCTCGAATTTCTGGTATACTTCAGAATTTCCTACGATACCCTCTGAGCTGTTTTTCTCCCAAAATCCATCTTCAGGATCTTTGAGCATCTCGGCCATTTCGAAGCGAATTTATCTGATCGCGCTGAAATCGTAATGCAGGCCGTATTGACTTTGAATGCCGCTCGCAGATGGCGAAACCCGACCCGATTACCCGATACCACCGTGCGCGCCTAGTTTCATCAAATCGGGATTGATTCGCATACTACACCAATATTTCACGCATTCTTTATACGTATACGCGGGGGAGACTATAATGCCTCCACGGGTTTTGGCCTCTGGGCCAAAACCCTGCGGGGGCAACAAATGAAATCCTTTTAGACTTGGTGCAGCGAAAGACAGTCCTGAGTCGTAAGATGGTTATGTTCCCGCTTGCAGAATGTACTGTTCACTCTTAGGACTCTGGTTAACTGAACCTGTTTGATTGTAATACGACAAGAGATTCAATTTTATAAATATGTTTTTGTTCCAGTTTGTAGGTTTCGTTCCAGTTGAAAAGACTCGTATTCATTGCACAGGTTCAGCGTTCAGTGTTAAATTCCTGGGGTCATGTTACGTCGCCTCCCTATAAGCCGGAAACCTCTCTAAGACGGGCAACTGAGGCCGGTTCCGATGGTGTCCGTCTTTGAGAGAGTTGACTGTATCTTAAACTGATGATTTCAAAATTAAAATAAATAAAATATAACAGTACCTGAGATGTACAATGTGGTTGTTAATTGCAATATTTAGAGAGCAAGCCACATCAGCCTTAGCTAGTTTTCTTACAAAAGTAAATTAACCTTGATTTGATTCAGAGCTGCTGAGTTTAGAGTTTGCTTAGCAATAGTTGTACCCGGCCAAATCATTGGAAACCTGAAATACTGAGATATTGCCTTATTGCTAAGAAACGTTTCTAATGTTATATCA
>JAHPZR010014317.1:10000-17826 GCA_019787425.1 Platygyra sinensis | reverse complement strand
GAGTGGAGAGAATGCGCAAGCAACTCTGGTTTATTTAGTTTAGTTTAACGAGTTTTTCACCAAAACACAAGAACAATAAATTCAACTAGACAAACAACTAAGTTGAAATAGGCAAATAAATTCAAAATAGCACGGGATATGAAGGGGAAAGAAACAGAACTAGTGTCCCAATTTCGATCTAAACCTCTGCTATACTTAATAAAATAAATTTGGTTTTATCAACTGAGTTGATAATGTGAATTGACCACCGTAAAGAGATTGGAAAGCTGACGTTTCGAGCGCTAGCCCTTCAACGGAGCATACACTTAATGACTTAATGTATGCGATAAAAAAAGAAAAAGCAACTAAACTTGTGTTAAATACGTAAATTGTTGTATAAGAATAGAACCTTGTTGGATTCTAGCCTAGAGGACTAGAAGTTCCTCGCTTTAATCTTGAATGTCCTATCTTCAACTAAGAGAGAGTCAAATGTTATGAAAAGTTGTTTAATGAATAACTTTAGTTTATAATTTGAGACACTTATCATAGTTTCTTGACAAATTAAATTGAGGGTTTCACGGTTCGGCGCATGTGCAAGCTACAACTTTAACAATTCAATTTGATTGCTCATAAAACATACTATCGGAAGCATGCAAATGCACCTGTCGGATAATTTACCTTTTGACGGTCAGTCACTAAAGCATGATGATATAGATAAGATTTCTCGATCAAAGTCCTTTCGTATTTTCAAAACTCCTTGCAAAAAGTACATTTTCGTTTTCACGTAAACAAGATGTATTTCAAAAATCACAGACTATCATTTGGCGAGAGCGTAAAAATAACCTTTGAATTACTACACGGCTAAATTAGAATTCAACATCGAATTTGTTATTAATTCGGACCGAATCGTTTACTCTAGAACAGACCAACGAGTTATAAACTCGCATCTGATTGGATGGGCCACGTCACAGCTTGCACATGCGTCGAATCGTTAATGCAAACTCTCTCTTAAATCATTGAATCTTATGCTGAACACTGTATGAACGGTAACAACAGTTGTGAAGTGAGATTGTAAGCATGATACCGGCGCCTTATATGTAATCGATATTGATATTGCTTAATAGACCTCTTTAGCTTGGGCGGTTTGTTTTCCCATTGTAGAACTCGTGGTATTCTCTGGAGAATTTTTTTTTTGTCCATCTTAAAATTATTCACTCATATACACGGGACTATTTAAAAATTTGAAAGCAAGAATTCTCCAGAGTATCATGACGTGGTCTATAATGGGAAAACAAACCGCCCAAGCTAAAGAGGACTATTGTAAAACTGCGCCAAATGGCCCGTACATGCATTTGCATCATAGTAAGCAGCACATCTGAATTCATGGTTTCAGCTCCTGTGTTTAGTTTCAGGGATCGACTCGGCGCGGTGACATTTTGAAAGCTCTGTGCGCATTAAGCTTCTGCGCTTCAGAGAGATAGGAAAGAATGAAAGCTGTTCACGGCCTTGCCAGCCTGACATCTTATCCATCTCTTTGGCTTGTTACTTTCCCCCAAGATGTAGACCTAATAAGACAAAATGCGAAGAAAAAAAAAAGTAACTGTGGTATATTGTAATATCCGTCATTGGTATATATGTGTTACTTAAGAAATAGAAAACATGTACCGTGTTTCTATCGAGTTATACAAACACGAGTGGAAGTTTGGGAGAACGAGAAATGCTGTGGGAACACGAGCCGCAGGCAAGTGTTTCCACAGCTTTTTCGAGTTCTCCCAAACTTTCACGAGTGTTTGTACAACTCGATAGGAACACGGAGTACATGTTTTCTATTTCTTTTAGAAAACACCGCGGCGAGAAAAAGGAAAACAACTTGTTAACTTTGAATATCAAAATGTAAATTCTCTTTGCTCACGTCATCACTACGTCAACAGCGCGCGCTAGTTCTGTGTCTCCATCGAGTTATACAAACACGATTTTTAACCAATCAGCGCGCGTGCTTTCTTAGGAATGTTTTCTAAAAGGATTTACAAGTCAATCCGTACCAAACAAAGTTATAATAGCTTAGAGTAAGCTTCCGACCAAACTTGGCTATAAAGGTTTTGAGATCTCTGACTGCTTTATCTTAGTTAATGACCCCGAAGTAACTGAATCGTGTGATAGCGGCGAATTGTTTCCATTTCACAGCTATGACTATCTAGATATTATTAAAGACGGAAGAATGGTTGGTAAATACTGTGGCAAAAGGACAGGACAGAACATTCTTTTAACTGGAGACAAGATGTTGATAACATTCCACTCAGACCAAGGCGAAGGAAGAAGGGGATTCCGGATACTTTTTACTGCTGGTCCACACGGTAAGAACTTTTTCCAATTTCTAATGTTTGTTATATCATAAAGATGGCGATTGAGTATCTTTGTAACATTAAACAACGGTTAACAGATCTGTATATCGAATGTAACATGGCGTAATATCTACACTTCATCAAACTACGAGTACGTCTCAGTCAGAGACTCGACTTAAATGACAGTGGAATCTGTAAGGTAAACTCTGAAATTATGTTCAGCTTAAATCACAGATGAATCTGTAAGGTAAACTGTGAAATTATGTTCAGCTTAAATCACAGTGGAATCTGTAAGGTAAACTCTGAAATTATGTTCAGCTTAAATCATAGTGGAATCTGTAAGGTAAACTCTGCAATTATGTTTAGCTGTATTATTTAAGGTATCAGTGCTTCTAGCGGTGTTATAGCTGTAAACATAAGCAAACAATAGACTTTATTTGCTAAATGGAGGATATTTGTCGGCAGATATAATCTGTTCCGAGTAGCAATCATATTTCCTAGAGCAGATTTCTGCGCCACAATGAGGCTATGGTGTTTATTACCCTTCAAATGTTTTGCAACAGGCGGCTTTGAAAATTAGGAATGCATAAACAATAGCCTCCATTTGGCGCGAAAATATCCTGGGATAATTGTCCGCGGACAATTATCTGTTCCGAGAAGCGAACTGAACAGTTTTCTACGCTCTCTGAAAACTGTGAGCTACGAGGGACAGATAATATCCAATGACAAATACCCAGCATACTTTCGCCCCTAATGGAGGCTATCGTGTTTATTATCCTTCAAATCTTTTTCGCAACGCTCGCAGGTTTGATAATTGGAAAATATTAACTTCTTACTAACCGAGCGCGAGGGCCGTACTGGGGAATATTGGCCCGAGGTCGTGGCAGTATGGACCGAGCGCAGCGAGGTTCGTACAAAAACGGCCGAGGGCCAATATTCCCCAGTACGGCTCGAGCTAGCTAGGTTAGTAAGTAGTTTATTATATGGCACTAGTGCTTATTTGTTTTTTTAAAACGCACTTCCGGTCACTTGAATTCAAAGGGCTTCCTCCGTGTGTTTTTGATGACGCGAGCAACTCAATAAAGGAACAAGCTACCACAAGTTTGAAAACAAAGTCAATGAACGTAAATCATGTTGAGTATAAACAAGTCTTCAAGAACGATTTGTAACGGAATTTGTCACACGTCTCAACAGCTGCATTTTGTTAAAATTCGGAAAATGGTTTCTGTCGATCCTGCATGGAATATTTTAACTTGCGCATCACAAGATATGGATGAAGAAATGTCGAAGTTGGTTGCTGTGAAATCATTCAAACATATACACAGCTAATGAAGAGGCAGTCTTAGAGTCAATCCTCCATCTGTCTCGATAACAGTTTGACGCTTCTTTTCATTCTGGACAATTCTGCGCTGAAAATTGAAAATTGTTGCGGCTTGTACTCTTGTCCGTGTTTCCTGCATTTGTTCATAAAAAAAAATATTTCAGTGGACAAGAAGTGGTCAAGCTCCTTCGCAGGTAGGGTTTTAACTCTCTCATTTGTCATACCATTACCTTACAATTAGTGAAGAGTTTTCAGATCAGTAGCCATCTGCTTATTTGTTTTTTTTTTTTTTGCACATTATTGCTTCTTTATAAAATCGTCAATGGCCTCGTAACTTTTCGCCGATGCTTGATTCAGTCTCTACATTAGACGTTTCCAGATCTTCAGAATAATAAAATTCGCTTCGTGAAAATTTGTCTTCCTCGTTCTTATCGTAAGCTCTGTAAAATATCTATTTTTTAGGTAGTTTCTCTGCGAAGAATGAGAGTATTTACACGTTTTCTTTTCGTAGTTTTCGCTGCAAATTTTGAATTTGCCGGCTTTCGAAAACAGAAAAAATACACAGCTTATGACCGTTTCCATGGAAACGTTCCGTATGGCGAAATCTCGACCAAGAAAGAACCAATCAGAACGCTCGGATTTACCTCAAGCCTATCTTGCCATATAATAATCTCGGATATTCCCCAGTTTTAGCTTTGGAATATTCGGTCACGTGACGTGTTTAGGCTAATCGCGCGCGAGCGGATAAAGTTTGCTGGATTATAACTAGCAACTATTCACCGAAGTTGAGGTGGCTGGCGATGGATATTAACCAAGCCGCGCAGAGGCGAGTTAAATATCCATCGCTAGCCAGCGACATTAAAGCTAAATTTTAGAAATTAAAGCTAAATTTTATTGGTTTTTAATTTTACAAAACGACCTGAAGTTGATGTGGCAAAAATAACAGCTAGCAAGTGGAAAGTCACATGGCATGGTCGTCGTTTGTAAACTTAGTTGAATGAAAAATTAGACAGCGAAACAGGCGAGTCTTCTGAACCAAAATTACCATCATCTATAATTTAAGGAACGCCTAATAAACGAAGGATATTCACCTTTTGTCAGAAAGTTTGAAAAGCGTTCAAGTTTTTGTCATCGAGAAGAGTTATAATTGTGCACTTGCGCATAACAGTTGTAAAAGTACGCGGAAAATTTTGATCGTTTCGCCATTTGCGGACAGACGTTGTGTCAAAATAATTCTCGACAAGGACTTTATCAGCGTTCCCTTTGCTGTGGCTGCCTTCGCATCAGTTCGAGCTGGATATGTGGAGTTGATTTCTGGCCCGTTTCAGAGTAAGGGACAGAAAATACCTTAGCATCGGATTCATCCTCAGAATCTCCGAGACCCTGATGGTTTTTCGTGGCTGGTAATGATTGGAACCGACTTCGGTCCAGCTCATCAAAATACGCAACTCCTTAATAGACTTTTCGCAAGGACAGAATTGTTGGCGCTAAGTGGCATTGATTCTCTCGTCCTCGTAGGCCAAAAAAGAGACTGAGGTAAAACCAGGTCGTCCTCTCTAGTTTTGCGCGATTTTTGCTCTCTGCCCGTCCGACCTCACAACCGTCGAGCAGTTTCTTCATCTGTTTATTGGAAATTGGGTTCTTACATATTTTTTTTCTTATGGGCTCTATTAGGCCGGCAATGTTACCTGTTTTCCTGAGGTCTTTTACAAATGCTGTAATGCTTTCTTGCGTCAGTAAAGTCAGAGATAGTGGAAAGCGGTTTGTTGAGCGGCAGCGAGCAAAGGAAGCGATCAATGGCGGCTCTCATTTCATTGATGAACTTTTGTTAACTGGCAGTGTGCAATCTTTATTCCTCGCGGACATGCAAAAACTCTTTAGAAAAACATTCAGTTCTTCTTTTGGCATTTCTTCTGTCGGTTTCGTAACTTTGGTGCCACCAGGACTAGCAAACCATTCAAAAACGTTAAGGTAAAAGTTGCAATCTTCATGAATTCGTAAAAATCTCTATGTTCATATTGGAAATTTTCGGGCTCAGCCGGAGTTTAAGGGAAACTTAACGGGTATGTACCGTTGAATGTTTTCATCCCGAACTTTACGGCTTTTTTGTTGTTACTGGGATGGCATTGTCCGTAATTTCTTGTATTTCGTCTGTAGATAGCTCACCGAATTTTTTTTTTTTTCATCCAATTTTTTGTCGACGAAACTCGGCTTCCCACAAAAAATTTACATTTGCCACATTAATTTCCATATAAGGTCAAACGTAGGTATAATGGCTGGAAATTGAGACGCCATGAGCCAATCAGAAAGCTAGAATTAGTTGCATTATCCGGATCCGAGGTTGAGAATTTAATAAACTCGGATATTTCCCAATTTTAGCTGGGGGAATATTCAGTCACGTTACGCGTTTAGGGCAATCGCATGCCAGTAAAATTGTTTGACGGATTTTAACAAGTAATAACAAGTAAATTAACAACCTATTATTTTGCCTTGTTTCGTTTTCGGCTCGTGAGCCTAGGAAAGGGGACAGGGAGACTCAAAACATCATGTTTTTATTTGTTTTTATATGACGACTAAACAATGTCACAATTAAAAATGTCCACCATCTTTTTTTTTATTTATTATTAAATGTCACCTACAAACTGAACATTTTTGTCCCTCAAGTGACATTACGCGCCAGGCCTCCGCTCAGACTATGTGCGTTTCGTCTGAGCGGAGTTGCTTGGTAAGTTTTGATCAGGGCGGAAAAAGGCCGGGCGGTGAGATGGACAGTCCGCTCTTGGGCCAGTGTGTGACGCGGAGAAGGACTGGCACGAGCGCTCCTTCCAAGTTTCCAGTGCAATTTTTGCTGCCAAAAATCTACTCTCGACAAACCGGAAATGGAATTTTCTTTCTTTATTTTGAAGCCACCAGTGACCTATTTTTAAAGGCCTCTTTGATATTTTTGCCCCAGATCTCAATACCATTCTGTCTGTTTAAACATCACTTAAGAATTTTCGTTGTAAGCTGCTCAAATCTGAGTGAAATAAGACAGTGTCGAATGCAGGAATGTCCCGCGCATCATGACCAAGTTGTGCTCCGCTGCTTCTTTTAAGAGTACTCCACATTACTCCAGTCCAAATGTTACATATGTTGAAGATCGATAGCTTTTACATAACATAGTAAAAAATCAGCTTGATATATTTTGATATAGCAACGTTTCAGAACTTCAAAGTTTCCCTGCTCTTGCCAGACTTTTACCAGGATTTTGCCCGAGAGTCTATCGCGACCAAAAAGGTAATAACACTTTGCGAGTTTGAGTTCCGGCTGAATTGCAAGCAACACGTAATGTTTCATCGAGGCACAGAAAAGTTCGTCTGTAAATACTGCTCAGTCTTATTTGTGTGAAAATCCAATAAATCGCTGGTTATCGATGAAGAAGAGCGCTTGCCGATGCTTGTTTTGTAGCTAAACATGGCAAACAGAACTTCAATTGCGCTCTTTCGTGTAAAATCGTACATTGAACTCAAACAACTCTAGCTTTAAATACATCTAAAACTGATTAATGCTTGAAAAAATGTTAAAAGTTCAGCTGGAAATATGGGAAGACAGCAGAGATAAATGTGAGGAGTGATCATCGCAGTAAATTTTCCA
Organism: Platygyra sinensis; assembly: GCA_019787425.1. Lineage (NCBI taxonomy): Eukaryota > Metazoa > Cnidaria > Anthozoa > Scleractinia > Merulinidae > Platygyra > Platygyra sinensis. The sequence goes on along the minus strand of JAHPZR010014317.1, from coordinate 10,551 downwards.
ATTTAAGCAATTGGAAAGAGGAAGCCTGAAAAAAATCAGGGCTTCAACGGGATTTGAACCCATGACCTACGCGATACCGGAGCGATGCTCTACCAACTGAGCTATGAGGTCACACATTGAGAGCAAGGTCAATTTATTGAGTTCATATTTTCCCGTGCAGTGAAGTGATGTGAAGTATATATGAAATAATTCATGTTTGTACTGCGGTTGTAGATGAATGTGAGGAGTGATCATCGCAGTAAATTTCCAATTTAATTTAAGCAATTGGAAAGAAGACGCCTGAAAAAAAAAATCAGGGCTTCAACGGGATTCGAACCCATGACCTACGCGATACCGGTGCGATGCTCTACCAACTGAGCTATGAAGCCACACATTGGGAGCAAGGTCAATTTATTTAAAGTCAGCCAGGGCACCTCTTTCTTAGGGCTAAATAGGCTGAATGCATAAGTAGGGACAAAATTCTGAATTTCTGACACAGTATCGCAAAAAAAAAAAAAAAAAAAAAATTAAAAAGAAAAGTAAAAACAAAAGAGTAGTGATTTTGTTTCTTT
>JAHPZR010014317.1:0-5000 GCA_019787425.1 Platygyra sinensis | reverse complement strand
TGTGAGGCCGACAATAATTGTAATTTGAAATGTGGGTGTTCATAAGCTGGTGACTTTTAGTTGAAGACGCTTTTGCGTTGTTGAATATCTTGCGTTGTTGAGAGGTAGTTATTTACTGAGCAAGATCGGGCCAGAGGGGAAAACATTTGGCTCTCGGTCAGGGCAATACGCCCTCCGGTCGGGCCCTCCCATTCACTCAAGAAGTAGATATTACAGTACTAATAATACTGCCTATCGTAAATATTTGCTTCTGTGAAATCTTTATTGTAGTTGTCCCACGCACGGCCGTCTGATGTTACGTAGTCACGTCCTATTTAGATTCAAACAGAATTTTTAAAATTTCAAACACTAAGTGGTCTTACGAAAAAATTCTTATTTACTGAGTGAGATCGGGCCACACGGGAAATATTTGGCTCTCGGTCAGGGTATCCGGTTTCCCGTCTGGACCTCTCATTCACTCAGTTAGATATCACAGTACTAACTGAACTCAAAACATTACTTCACCAGTGCCACCTAAAATTGTTTCAAATGCTGCGGTGAGATTAGAGCCAGGTAGTCAAGTGACATGTTCAGCCACTGGAAACCCTTCCCATATACATAGCATTGATACAAAACTTTACAGTGCTGATCAACACAACAACAAACTGCAAGCAGTAAATTATACCAGGAAGGTAACTACACCTGTGTGGCCACCAGCAAGTATGGAACTGATGTAAAGCACTTCGTAATAAAAGGAGGTGAGAAGATAAGATATTTTGAAACTAACACTATGCATACTGAATTGCCACGAGCAATTTGGCACACAAATATTGTAAGTCACAACAGACGAAGAGAGGGTTTTTGAGGAGGGTAGGAATCTGTTCCCACGCTTTTTCATGTTCTTAATTTACCTTATACTATGTCCTTATGAAAATGCGACTTCATTTGAAGTTTATAGGGCAGAATACTTGGACATCTTAATGATTGATAACCACTAAAATCGGGAAATTTAAATGTGAGCGTCGCTCATTTGCCCAGAATAAGAGAAGAAAAAGCCGAAATCAGCACAGCGTCGTTTAATAAAACTCGTTTACCAGATTTATAGAAGCAACGAGTTAAAAACCCAAGAACGGGCTTTTGAAGACGAAGGGTTCATCTTCAATTGAATAAATTGGTCTCGCATTCAGACCCGCTTTGAAAACAGAGGCACTAGGGAACTCGGAAATGGCCAATTGGACCCGTAGCCCGAGAAGGATGCGGATCAATAGCCCATGAGGCGAGGCCGAATGGGCTAATTGTTCTAGTATCATCCAACTAGACAGAAAAGGCAATAATAAAGTTAGCAATGAAAGTTGAAAAAATCGCACCCCCCTCATGAATGAGGTGATCACTGTCTGTTTGCTTACCTCGCCGTGCACGCACACGAATCGTTTGGTTTCTTGTATCGCTTGGTTCTCCCACTGTTTCAAAGGTTTCTGTGTGGCGCGTGTACAGGGTGAACCGCCATCATGCCCTCAAGTTTGAAGAAATGATGCAACTTGATCACAGCAGCTAAGGTAAAAAATCGCACCCCCTCATGATCACTGTCGGTTTGCTTATCTCGCCGTGCATGTGCAAGTGCGCGTGTGGGATTTTGCGTGAGTTACACCCCCTCATAGTTGGCGTCAGCGATGCACGCGCTGAGGAAGTGCCGACCTAAGGCATACGCAATGGTAAAGTTCAGTTGAAAAAGAAAGAAAAATTACTACGGCGCTGGTGATGAAAAGGCACACGTCTCGGAAAAGTCAAGGATCACACAAAGATGAAAATAAAACTCTTTTGAATGTAAGAATTTATGTCGGTATCTCACAAAGTGTAACTGCAAGTTCGCTGGGAACTAGATTCGTTTCTCAGATCCTTGGTCCCAGGCCCCAAAACGCGTGATTTTCCGTCCTCGTTTTCTTTGTCGTTGCTCACGAAGTCTTCGTCGATAAAGCGTCGAAGAGTTTTCGTGACCTTACCGTGTACTGCATCGAGTTTAATACGGTGAATCCATTTTAGACGCTCCAAGTAAGTCCTTCGTAGCCTTCCTCTCCATTCAGGTAATAGGTCATTAAAAGCAGCATTATCTGCATAGGTTTGGGAGTTCCCCCTATCCAGGAACTGCTGGACTTTCTTCCAGTAGAGTTCTTTGAGATAATGCCCCACTTTTTGGCGTAACGGAAGCCACGGATCATAGTCTGGTTTATCGTCCTCAGCTTCTCCTTTCTCTTCAAAGATGCTAGTAGTATAGGGTGCCGGTTGGGGAAATAGCCAATCAGAGCGCAGGATTTCATATTTGACCAATCAGAGAGCCGTATTTCGCCCACGTGACAGGCTTGGCTGGGAGGGGTTTTTTGAGGTCTGGGACCGAGTTTAGGTTGGGTCTAGCCCGCGAGGCCAACATGGAACCAAGGTTTTAGGGTCTAGTCCTGCACGGCCAACATGGAAACCGAGGTATTTAGGGTCTAGTCCCACGTGGCCAACATGGAACCGAGGAAGACCGGAAGTGACGCCATGACAACCGGAAGTAACGTCATGGTAACCGGAAGTGACGTCATGGTAACGGAAGTGACGTCATCGAAAACCGGAAGTGACCACAGACACGTGATATGAGAAAAAAAACAGCTTTTTTTATTGACAATTTCATGCAAGATCCATGAGTAATTCTACATTGTGCATGTCTATATCATCGAGTTGGGCTGCTTGGGCTTGACTGAGATCTTCGTCCAGATGGTGATCTGTTTTTCGTAGCCGTAGGGATACGAGAGGACAGTGTCGGGATTGACGACGCGTTGTCGAAGACGACTTTGTATCGCTTGGTTTCTTCGATGGTGGACAGCGTTTTCGTGTCGGCGTTTCGTTTGATCTGTGTGGGTGTGAATTCGGATTTCTCTCGGGTTTCTTCTTCGGGTTGCGTGACTTCGTCGATGACGTTTTGTTTGAGGACTTCGTAATTCAATTGAGCTTGCCCACGCGTGTTGAGGGTTGAACCTGCGTACCTTGCATCAATTTTGCCTTGATGGGTTTTGTACCCGTAATTCTTGGGGCCACGGCAGCGAATTCCACGATATGATCGTCTGGTTTGAGTTCGCTGGTGAATTCGCCGAGATGATCTCCTAAAGGCGGCATGGGTTGACCGGTCGATGCGAGAAGATGATGGAATCGGTGTCGAAGTACAAGACCTGTTCGGGTTGGAGTCGACTGAGTCCCTCTCGGTAGAGTTTGAGTCGGGCCCAGCACGTGGTGAAGCAGGCCACGAAGATGTTAATGTTGACTTGGACGGTTCTTCTTCGTCTACCTTCTTGTAACCACTTCAACCATCTCGTCGTTCATGACGCGCAGGGTTTGCAGTTCTCGACTGTCGTGGTTGAGCAGTGCATACAGTTTGGCCAGGGACGAGATGGCTTCTACTTGACTCTGTTGCCTTGTTGCCCGTACTTGCCCCAGAAAACTGTTGAGCATCATCTTAGCGAGGGAACGTCGACCGGGATTTTTTTGGATCTTGTCGGCTTCGAGGGTGATCCCTTCCTTGGCTCGGTAGTCGTCGATGTACTGTCGACGTTTGGTCGGCGTCGTCACCCACCCAGTCGGGCCATCCGCTGGCTTCTTGTTTGATCTTGAGAACAGGTGTCGAATTACGAGGAGAACATGGTATTGGAATTGCTTTTGAAATGCCAGATGTCGTACACGTGTTGGATGACGTACCCTCGATTGATGGCCTCCTGCAATTCGGGAGTCGGCCAGGTACCCACAAGGCACCGCTCCTCGTTGGTGTGCCCGCAACGATAACTGCGTGCGGTCAGCGGTTTGGGTTGTTCTTGTTCGACGCAAGTTCTGCAAAGCGGGAAGGTGAGTTTCCCTCCACTGCGGTGGGGTAAGACGGGATGGTACAGACCGTAGGGAGGAAGGATCTTGCATTTCACCAGACCGAAGTAAGAGGAGATGTCGGTGCCTTCGGGTTCGTGGATGGCGACGGGATGCCCGACCGGGTAGGGACAGTTTTTGTTGGTCCAAGGGTAGAGGGAAGTGAAATCGTAGTAATAGATCTTTTCACCGTCGACGACCACGTGATACAATTTGACGGCATTGGTGCGTCCCCCGAAAAACGCGTCTCGGGGTTGGAGCCTGGACACGAGTTCCAAGGAGTCGACGAGTTGACGCACGGTCTCGTCCTCTTGTTTGAGTCTCGTCCATTCACATTCCCACATGACTACCACGCTGTATCCCTCGGCGAACAAAGCATCCTGTTTGAGACGAGTGGCTTCGTAGACGTCACGCATGGTTTGGTCGCACATCTTGTGACGCGTCTTGTCGCGGTTCGGGAAACACTTGGGACACCCGTGCCAGAAGCATCCGTTGAATTCGTACACGGTGCGTGTCTGTTCGTCGTACCCGTCCACGTAATAGGTTTTGGCTCCGTGAAGGATCACGTGTTCCCCTCCGTTACGTGCGTGACGGATGTTCACGTCGGGTTTCCGGTTGAGATAAGTCAACCATTCCAGGGCAGCGAGGGAATGGGGTTTGGCTTGAGCGTGCCATCCGCTGACGGGTTCGGAAGCCAGGACGCGTTCGGGCATGTGTTTGGTGCGGTAGAAGAGATTGCACGCGGAGGCGATGGTGATGCATCGTTCGAGGGGATTGAAACCGCTGATCGCTTCGAATTCCTGGCAGAACACTTCGCAGGCTCCTTTGAGCAGCAGCACGTCGGATTGGCAGTAGGCCTCGAGTTCCTTTTGAAACTCGAAGACGTACTCGGGATCGTGCGCGTCGTACCACTGATGGAATTCTCGGGCTCGGTCGGTGGACATGCCTTGCGGGTCGTAATGTTCCTTGTCCGGCAAGGGTCCGACATAGTTCTGATTGGCTGGGGTGTTGAAGAAATGAGGAAAGAAACCTTTCTTTTGTTCTGTGAGCCCGAAGGCTTTGGGGAAGGCGGACAGCGGCATCTGAAAGAAGCAGAGAGAGTCTTTGAACACAATGTCTCCACCGTTGATGGACAA
>JAHPZR010014316.1:10000-18260 GCA_019787425.1 Platygyra sinensis | reverse complement strand
AATTAATGAAAATTAATGACTATAATGTATATAATATATATGCCTTTCCTTAAACAGGATGTGGATCGGTGGTTAATAACACACTAAAAAGTCCTGGATATCCTAACAACTACCTACCCTATATGGACTGCAGTTATACGATTCCTATTCCGCGTAACCGGACGATGAACATTTCCTTCGTCGATTTTGTCTTGGAGGATGAATCATCATGCGAGTAAGCACATAGCTGTTGCTTTACGCTTTAATACCTAATGCTGTCTACAACACGATCTGTTACTTCCTTCAATTTTCAAGAGTTCATTAAAGTGGAGTGAATGAAACTTGATTAGAATGTTCTTGTTTTATAACAAAGAACAACAGATCCGAAATTAGTTACAAGGCTTACTTACTCGGATGCAATGTTAGAGTCTTGCAATGTTTTTTGTGGGGTGGGGGTGGGGAGAGTGGAGAGAATGCGCAAGCAACTCTGGTTTATTTAGTTTAGTTTAACGAGTTTTTCACCAAAACACAAGAACAATAAATTCAACTAGACAAACAACTAAGTTGAAATAGGCAAATAAATTCAAAATAGCACGGGATATGAAGGGGAAAGAAACAGAACTAGTGTCCCAATTTCGATCTAAACCTCTGCTATACTTAATAAAATAAATTTGGTTTTATCAACTGAGTTGATAATGTGAATTGACCACCGTAAAGAGATTGGAAAGCTGACGTTTCGAGCGCTAGCCCTTCAACGGAGCATACACTTAATGACTTAATGTATGCGATAAAAAAAGAAAAAGCAACTAAACTTGTGTTAAATACGTAAATTGTTGTATAAGAATAGAACCTTGTTGGATTCTAGCCTAGAGGACTAGAAGTTCCTCGCTTTAATCTTGAATGTCCTATCTTCAACTAAGAGAGAGTCAAATGTTATGAAAAGTTGTTTAATGAATAACTTTAGTTTATAATTTGAGACACTTATCATAGTTTCTTGACAAATTAAATTGAGGGTTTCACGGTTCGGCGCATGTGCAAGCTACAACTTTAACAATTCAATTTGATTGCTCATAAAACATACTATCGGAAGCATGCAAATGCACCTGTCGGATAATTTACCTTTTGACGGTCAGTCACTAAAGCATGATGATATAGATAAGATTTCTCGATCAAAGTCCTTTCGTATTTTCAAACTCCTTGCAAAAAGTACATTTTCGTTTTCACGTAAACAAGATGTATTTCAAAAATCACAGACTATCATTTGGCGAGAGCGTAAAAATAACCTTTGAATTACTACACGGCTAAATTAGAATTCAACATCGAATTTGTTATTAATTCGGACCGAATCGTTTACTCTAGAACAGACCAACGAGTTATAAACTCGCATCTGATTGGATGGGCCACGTCACAGCTTGCACATGCGTCGAATCGTTAATGCAACTCTCTCTTAAATCATTGAATCTTATGCTGAACACTGTATGAACGGTAACAACAGTTGTGAAGTGAGATTGTAAGCATGATACCGGCGCCTTATATGTAATCGATATTGATATTGCTTAATAGACCTCTTTAGCTTGGGCGGTTTGTTTTCCCATTGTAGAACTCGTGGTATTCTCTGGAGAATTTTTTTTTTGTCCATCTTAAAATTATTCACTCATATACACGGGACTATTTAAAAATTTGAAAGCAAGAATTCTCCAGAGTATCATGACGTGGTCTATAATGGGAAAACAAACCGCCCAAGCTAAAGAGGACTATTGTAAAACTGCGCCAAATGGCCCGTACATGCATTTGCATCATAGTAAGCAGCACATCTGAATTCATGGTTTCAGCTCCTGTGTTTAGTTTCAGGGATCGACTCGGCGCGGTGACATTTTGAAAGCTCTGTGCGCATTAAGCTTCTGCGCTTCAGAGAGATAGGAAAGAATGAAAGCTGTTCACGGCCTTGCCAGCCTGACATCTTATCCATCTCTTTGGCTTGTTACTTTCCCCCAAGATGTAGACCTAATAAGACAAAATGCGAAGAAAAAAAAAAGTAACTGTGGTATATTGTAATATCCGTCATTGGTATATATGTGTTACTTAAGAAATAGAAAACATGTACCGTGTTTCTATCGAGTTATACAAACACGAGTGGAAGTTTGGGAGAACGAGAAATGCTGTGGGAACACGAGCCGCAGGCAAGTGTTTCCACAGCTTTTTCGAGTTCTCCCAAACTTTCACGAGTGTTTGTACAACTCGATAGGAACACGGAGTACATGTTTTCTATTTCTTTTAGAAAACACCGCGGCGAGAAAAAGGAAAACAACTTGTTAACTTTGAATATCAAAATGTAAATTCTCTTTGCTCACGTCATCACTACGTCAACAGCGCGCGCTAGTTCTGTGTCTCCATCGAGTTATACAAACACGATTTTTAACCAATCAGCGCGCGTGCTTTCTTAGGAATGTTTTCTAAAAGGATTTACAAGTCAATCCGTACCAAACAAAGTTATAATAGCTTAGAGTAAGCTTCCGACCAAACTTGGCTATAAAGGTTTTGAGATCTCTGACTGCTTTATCTTAGTTAATGACCCCGAAGTAACTGAATCGTGTGATAGCGGCGAATTGTTTCCATTTCACAGCTATGACTATCTAGATATTATTAAAGACGGAAGAATGGTTGGTAAATACTGTGGCAAAAGGACAGGACAGAACATTCTTTTAACTGGAGACAAGATGTTGATAACATTCCACTCAGACCAAGGCGAAGGAAGAAGGGGATTCCGGATACTTTTTACTGCTGGTCCACACGGTAAGAACTTTTTCCAATTTCTAATGTTTGTTATATCATAAAGATGGCGATTGAGTATCTTTGTAACATTAAACAACGGTTAACAGATCTGTATATCGAATGTAACATGGCGTAATATCTACACTTCATCAAACTACGAGTACGTCTCAGTCAGAGACTCGACTTAAATGACAGTGGAATCTGTAAGGTAAACTCTGAAATTATGTTCAGCTTAAATCACAGATGAATCTGTAAGGTAAACTGTGAAATTATGTTCAGCTTAAATCACAGTGGAATCTGTAAGGTAAACTCTGAAATTATGTTCAGCTTAAATCATAGTGGAATCTGTAAGGTAAACTCTGCAATTATGTTTAGCTGTATTATTTAAGGTATCAGTGCTTCTAGCGGTGTTATAGCTGTAAACATAAGCAAACAATAGACTTTATTTGCTAAATGGAGGATATTTGTCGGCAGATATAATCTGTTCCGAGTAGCAATCATATTTCCTAGAGCAGATTTCTGCGCCACAATGAGGCTATGGTGTTTATTACCCTTCAAATGTTTTGCAACAGGCGGCTTTGAAAATTAGGAATGCATAAACAATAGCCTCCATTTGGCGCGAAAATATCCTGGGATAATTGTCCGCGGACAATTATCTGTTCCGAGAAGCGAACTGAACAGTTTTCTACGCTCTCTGAAAACTGTGAGCTACGAGGGACAGATAATATCCAATGACAAATACCCAGCATACTTTCGCCCCTAATGGAGGCTATCGTGTTTATTATCCTTCAAATCTTTTTCGCAACGCTCGCAGGTTTGATAATTGGAAAATATTAACTTCTTACTAACCGAGCGCGAGGGCCGTACTGGGGAATATTGGCCCGAGGTCGTGGCAGTATGGACCGAGCGCAGCGAGGTTCGTACAAAAACGGCCGAGGGCCAATATTCCCCAGTACGGCTCGAGCTAGCTAGGTTAGTAAGTAGTTTATTATATGGCACTAGTGCTTATTTGTTTTTTTAAAACGCACTTCCGGTCACTTGAATTCAAAGGGCTTCCTCCGTGTGTTTTTGATGACGCGAGCAACTCAATAAAGGAACAAGCTACCACAAGTTTGAAAACAAAGTCAATGAACGTAAATCATGTTGAGTATAAACAAGTCTTCAAGAACGATTTGTAACGGAATTTGTCACACGTCTCAACAGCTGCATTTTGTTAAAATTCGGAAAATGGTTTCTGTCGATCCTGCATGGAATATTTTAACTTGCGCATCACAAGATATGGATGAAGAAATGTCGAAGTTGGTTGCTGTGAAATCATTCAAACATATACACAGCTAATGAAGAGGCAGTCTTAGAGTCAATCCTCCATCTGTCTCGATAACAGTTTGACGCTTCTTTTCATTCTGGACAATTCTGCGCTGAAAATTGAAAATTGTTGCGGCTTGTACTCTTGTCCGTGTTTCCTGCATTTGTTCATAAAAAAAAATATTTCAGTGGACAAGAAGTGGTCAAGCTCCTTCGCAGGTAGGGTTTTAACTCTCTCATTTGTCATACCATTACCTTACAATTAGTGAAGAGTTTTCAGATCAGTAGCCATCTGCTTATTTGTTTTTTTTTTTTTTGCACATTATTGCTTCTTTATAAAATCGTCAATGGCCTCGTAACTTTTCGCCGATGCTTGATTCAGTCTCTACATTAGACGTTTCCAGATCTTCAGAATAATAAAATTCGCTTCGTGAAAATTTGTCTTCCTCGTTCTTATCGTAAGCTCTGTAAAATATCTATTTTTTAGGTAGTTTCTCTGCGAAGAATGAGAGTATTTACACGTTTTCTTTTCGTAGTTTTCGCTGCAAATTTTGAATTTGCCGGCTTTCGAAAACAGAAAAAATACACAGCTTATGACCGTTTCCATGGAAACGTTCCGTATGGCGAAATCTCGACCAAGAAAGAACCAATCAGAACGCTCGGATTTACCTCAAGCCTATCTTGCCATATAATAATCTCGGATATTCCCCAGTTTTAGCTTTGGAATATTCGGTCACGTGACGTGTTTAGGCTAATCGCGCGCGAGCGGATAAAGTTTGCTGGATTATAACTAGCAACTATTCACCGAAGTTGAGGTGGCTGGCGATGGATATTAACCAAGCCGCGCAGAGGCGAGTTAAATATCCATCGCTAGCCAGCGACATTAAAGCTAAATTTTAGAAATTAAAGCTAAATTTTATTGGTTTTTAATTTTACAAAACGACCTGAAGTTGATGTGGCAAAAATAACAGCTAGCAAGTGGAAAGTCACATGGCATGGTCGTCGTTTGTAAACTTAGTTGAATGAAAAATTAGACAGCGAAACAGGCGAGTCTTCTGAACCAAAATTACCATCATCTATAATTTAAGGAACGCCTAATAAACGAAGGATATTCACCTTTTGTCAGAAAGTTTGAAAAGCGTTCAAGTTTTTGTCATCGAGAAGAGTTATAATTGTGCACTTGCGCATAACAGTTGTAAAAGTACGCGGAAAATTTTGATCGTTTCGCCATTTGCGGACAGACGTTGTGTCAAAATAATTCTCGACAAGGACTTTATCAGCGTTCCCTTTGCTGTGGCTGCCTTCGCATCAGTTCGAGCTGGATATGTGGAGTTGATTTCTGGCCCGTTTCAGAGTAAGGGACAGAAAATACCTTAGCATCGGATTCATCCTCAGAATCTCCGAGACCCTGATGGTTTTTCGTGGCTGGTAATGATTGGAACCGACTTCGGTCCAGCTCATCAAAATACGCAACTCCTTAATAGACTTTTCGCAAGGACAGAATTGTTGGCGCTAAGTGGCATTGATTCTCTCGTCCTCGTAGGCCAAAAAAGAGACTGAGGTAAAACCAGGTCGTCCTCTCTAGTTTTGCGCGATTTTTGCTCTCTGCCCGTCCGACCTCACAACCGTCGAGCAGTTTCTTCATCTGTTTATTGGAAATTGGGTTCTTACATATTTTTTTCTTATGGGCTCTATTAGGCCGGCAATGTTACCTGTTTTCCTGAGGTCTTTTACAAATGCTGTAATGCTTTCTTGCGTCAGTAAAGTCAGAGATAGTGGAAAGCGGTTTGTTGAGCGGCAGCGAGCAAAGGAAGCGATCAATGGCGGCTCTCATTTCATTGATGAACTTTTGTTAACTGGCAGTGTGCAATCTTTATTCCTCGCGGACATGCAAAAACTCTTTAGAAAAACATTCAGTTCTTCTTTTGGCATTTCTTCTGTCGGTTTCGTAACTTTGGTGCCACCAGGACTAGCAAACCATTCAAAAACGTTAAGGTAAAAGTTGCAATCTTCATGAATTCGTAAAATCTCTATGTTCATATTGGAAATTTTCGGGCTCAGCCGGAGTTTAAGGGAAACTTAACGGGTATGTACCGTTGAATGTTTTCATCCCGAACTTTACGGCTTTTTTGTTGTTACTGGGATGGCATTGTCCGTAATTTCTTGTATTTCGTCTGTAGATAGCTCACCGAATTTTTTTTTTTTTCATCCAATTTTTTGTCGACGAAACTCGGCTTCCCACAAAAAATTTACATTTGCCACATTAATTTCCATATAAGGTCAAACGTAGGTATAATGGCTGGAAATTGAGACGCCATGAGCCAATCAGAAAGCTAGAATTAGTTGCATTATCCGGATCCGAGGTTGAGAATTTAATAAACTCGGATATTTCCCAATTTTAGCTGGGGGAATATTCAGTCACGTTACGCGTTTAGGGCAATCGCATGCCAGTAAAATTGTTTGACGGATTTTAACAAGTAATAACAAGTAAATTAACAACCTATTATTTTGCCTTGTTTCGTTTTCGGCTCGTGAGCCTAGGAAAGGGGACAGGGAGACTCAAAACATCATGTTTTTATTTGTTTTTATATGACGACTAAACAATGTCACAATTAAAAATGTCCACCATCTTTTTTTTTATTTATTATTAAATGTCACCTACAAACTGAACATTTTTGTCCCTCAAGTGACATTACGCGCCAGGCCTCCGCTCAGACTATGTGCGTTTCGTCTGAGCGGAGTTGCTTGGTAAGTTTTGATCAGGGCGGAAAAAGGCCGGGCGGTGAGATGGACAGTCCGCTCTTGGGCCAGTGTGTGACGCGGAGAAGGACTGGCACGAGCGCTCCTTCCAAGTTTCCAGTGCAATTTTTGCTGCCAAAAATCTACTCTCGACAAACCGGAAATGGAATTTTCTTTCTTTATTTTGAAGCCACCAGTGACCTATTTTTAAAGGCCTCTTTGATATTTTTGCCCCAGATCTCAATACCATTCTGTCTGTTTAAACATCACTTAAGAATTTTCGTTGTAAGCTGCTCAAATCTGAGTGAAATAAGACAGTGTCGAATGCAGGAATGTCCCGCGCATCATGACCAAGTTGTGCTCCGCTGCTTCTTTTAAGAGTACTCCACATTACTCCAGTCCAAATGTTACATATGTTGAAGATCGATAGCTTTTACATAACATAGTAAAAAATCAGCTTGATATATTTTGATATAGCAACGTTTCAGAACTTCAAAGTTTCCCTGCTCTTGCCAGACTTTTACCAGGATTTTGCCCGAGAGTCTATCGCGACCAAAAAGGTAATAACACTTTGCGAGTTTGAGTTCCGGCTGAATTGCAAGCAACACGTAATGTTTCATCGAGGCACAGAAAAGTTCGTCTGTAAATACTGCTCAGTCTTATTTGTGTGAAAATCCAATAAATCGCTGGTTATCGATGAAGAAGAGCGCTTGCCGATGCTTGTTTTGTAGCTAAACATGGCAAACAGAACTTCAATTGCGCTCTTTCGTGTAAAATCGTACATTGAACTCAAACAACTCTAGCTTTAAATACATCTAAAACTGATTAATGCTTGAAAAAATGTTAAAAGTTCAGCTGGAAATATGGGAAGACAGCAGAGATAAATGTGAGGAGTGATCATCGCAGTAAATTTTCCAATTTAAGCAATTGGAAAGAGGAAGCCTGAAAAAAATCAGGGCTTCAACGGGATTTGAACCCATGACCTACGCGATACCGGAGCGATGCTCTACCAACTGAGCTATGAGGTCACACATTGAGAGCAAGGTCAATTTATTGAGTTCATATTTTCCCGTGCAGTGAAGTGATGTGAAGTATATATGAAATAATTCATGTTTGTACTGCGGTTGTAGATGAATGTGAGGAGTGATCATCGCAGTAAATTTTCCAATTTAATTTAAGCAATTGGAAAGAAGACGCCTGAAAAAAAAAATCAGGGCTTCAACGGGATTCGAACCCATGACCTACGCGATACCGGTGCGATGCTCTACCAACTGAGCTATGAAGCCACACATTGGGAGCAAGGTCAATTTATTTAAAGTCAGCCAGGGCACCTCTTTCTTAGGGCTAAATAGGCTGAATGCATAAGTAGGGACAAAATTCTGAATTTCTGACACAGTATCGCAAAAAAAAAAAAAAAAAAAAATTAAAAAGAAAAGTAAAAACAAAAGAGTAGTGATTTTGTTTC
>JAHPZR010014316.1:0-5000 GCA_019787425.1 Platygyra sinensis | reverse complement strand
TCTTGTGAGGCCGACAATAATTGTAATTTGAAATGTGGTGTTCATAGCTGGTGACTTTTAGTTGAAGACGCTTTGCGTTGTTGAATATCTTGCGTTGTTGAGAGGTAGTTATTTACTGAGCAAGATCGGGCCAGAGGGGAAACATTTGGCTCTCGGTCAGGGCATACGCCCTCCGGTCGGGCCCTCCCATTCACTCAAGAAGTAGATATTACAGTACTAATAATACTGCTATCGTAAATATTTGCTTCTGTGAAATCTTTATTGTAGTTGTCCCACGCACGGCCGTCTGATGTTACGTAGTCACGTCCTATTTAGATTCAAACAGAATTTTTAAAATTTCAAACACTAAGTGGTCTTACGAAAAAATTCTTATTTACTGAGTGAGATCGGGCCACACGGGAAATATTTGGCTCTCGGTCAGGGTATACGGTTTCCCGTCTGGACCTCTCATTCACTCAGTTAGATATCACAGTACTAACTGAACTCAAACATTACTTCACCAGTGCCACCTAAAATTGTTTCAGATGCTGCGGTGAGATTAGAGCCAGGTAGTCAAGTGACATGTTCAGCCACTGGAACCCTTCCCATATACATAGCATTGATACAAAACTTTACAGTGCTGATCAACACAACAAAAACTGCAAGCAGTAAATTATACCAGGAAGGTAACTACACCTGTGTGGCCACCAGCAAGTATGGAACTGATGTAAAGCACTTCGTAATAAAAGGAGGTGAGAAGATAAGATATTTTGAAACTAACACTATGCATACTGAATTGCCACGAGCAATTTGGCACACAAATATTGTAAGTCACAACAGACGAAGAGAGGGTTTTGAGGAGGGTAGAATCTGTTCCCACGCTTTTTCATGTTCTTAATTTACCTTATACTATGTCCTTATGAAAATGCGACTTCATTTGAAGTTTATAGGGCAGAATACTTGGACATCATTAATGATTGATAACCACTAAATCGGGAAATTTAAATGTGAGCGTCGCTCATTTGCCCAGAATAAGAGAAGAAAAAGCCGAAATCAGCACAGCGTCGTTAATAAAACTCGTTTACCAGATTTATAGAAGCAACGAGTTAAAAACCCAAGAACGGGCTTTTGAAGACGAAGGGTTCATCTTCAATTTGAATAAATTGGTCTCGCATTCAGACCCGCTTTGAAACAGAGGCACTAGGGAACTCGGAAATGGCCAATTGGACCCGTAGCCCGAGAAGGATGCGGATCAATAGCCCATGAGGCGAGGCCGAATGGGCTAATTGTTCTAGTATCATCCAACTAGACAGAAAAGGCAATAATAAAGTTAGCAATGAAAGTTGAAAAAATCGCACCCCCCTCATGAATGAGGTGATCACTGTCTGTTTGCTTACCTCGCCGTGCACGCACACGAATCGTTTGGTTTCTTGTATCGCTTGGTTTCTCCCACTGTTTCAAAGGTTTCTGTGTGGCGCGTGTACAGGGTGAACCGCCATCATGCCCTCAAGTTTGAAGAAATGATGCAACTTGATCACAGCAGCTAAGGTAAAAAATCGCACCCCCTCATGATCACTGTCGGTTTGCTTATCTCGCCGTGCATGTGCAAGTGCGCGTGTGGATTTTGCGTGAGTTACACCCCTCATAGTTGGCGTCAGCGATGCACGCGCTGAGGAAGTGCCGACCTAAGGCATACGCAATGGTAAAGTTCAGTTGAAAAAGAAAGAAAAATTACTACGGCGCTGGTGATGAAAAGGCACACGTCTCGGAAAAGTCAAGGATCACACAAAGATGAAAATAAAACTCTTTTGAATGTAAGAATTTATGTCGGTATCTCACAAAGTGTAACTGCAAGTTCGCTGGGAACTAGATTCGTTTCTCAGATCCTTGGTCCCAGGCCCCAAAACGCGTGATTTTCCGTCCTCGTTTTCTTTGTCGTTGCTCACGAAGTCTTCGTCGATAAAGCGTCGAAGAGTTTTCGTGACCTTACCGTGTACTGCATCGAGTTTAATACGGTGAATCCATTTTAGACGCTCCAAGTAAGTCCTTCGTAGCCTTCCTCTCCATTCAGGTAATAGGTCATTAAAAGCAGCATTATCTGCATAGGTTTGGGAGTTCCCCCTATCCAGGAACTGCTGGACTTTCTTCCAGTAGAGTTCTTTGAGATAATGCCCCACTTTTTTGGCGTAACGGAAGCCACGGATCATAGTCTGGTTTATCGTCCTCAGCTTCTCCTTTCTCTTCAAAGATGCTAGTAGTATAGGGTGCCGGTTGGGGAAATAGCCAATCAGAGCGCAGGATTTCATATTTGGACCAATCAGAGAGCCGTATTTCGCCCACGTGACAGGCTTGGCTGGGAGGGGTTTTTTGAGGTCTGGGACCGAGTTTAGGTTGGGTCTAGCCCGCGAGGCCAACATGGAACCAAGGTTTTTAGGGTCTAGTCCTGCACGGCCAACATGGAAACCGAGGTTTTAGGGTCTAGTCCCGCGCGGCCAACATGGGAGCGAGGCAGACCGGAAGTGACGTCATGCAAACCGGAAGTGACGTCATGGCAAACCGGAAGTGACGTCATGGAACCGGAAGTGACGTCATCGGAAACCGGAAGTGACCACAGACACCGTGATATGGACAAAAACAGCTTTTTATTGACAATTTCATACAAGATCCATGAGTAATTCTACATTGTGCATGTCTACATCGTCGAGTTGGGCTGCCTGGGCTTGACTGAGATCTTCGTCCAGGATGGTGACCTGTTTTTCGTAGCCGTAAGGGTACGAGAGGAACGTGTCGGGATCGACGACGCGTTTGTCGAAGACGACTTTGTATCGCTTGGTTTCTTCGACGGTGGACAGGGTTTTCGTGTCGGCGTTTCGTTTGATCTTGTGCGGGTTGTGAACTCGGATTTCTCTCGGGTCTTCTTCGGGTTGCGTGACTTCGTCGATGACGTTTTGTTTGAGGACTTCGTAATTCAATTGAGCTTGCCCGCGCGTGTTGAGGGTGAACCCGCGTACCTTGCATTCGACTTTGCCTTGATGGGTCTTGTACCCGTAATTCTTGGGGCCAGCGGCAGCGAATTCGACGATGTGATCGTCGGGTTTGAGTTCGCTGGTGAATTCGCCGAGATGATCTCCTAAAGGCAGCATGGGTTGACCGGGTCGATGCGAGAAGATGATGGAATCGGTGTCGAAGTACAAGACCTGTTCGGGTTGGAGTCGACTGAGTCCCTCTCGGTAGAGTTTGAGTCGGGCCCAGCACGTGGTGAAGCAGGCCACGAAGATGTTGATGTTGACTTGGACGGTTTCTTCCTCGTCGACGCGTTTGTAGACCACTTCGACCATCTCGTCGTTCATGACGCGCAGGGTTTGCAGTTCACGACTGTCGTCGTTGAGTAGTTCGTACAGTTTGCTCGGGGACGAGATGGCTTCCACTTGACTCTTGTTGCCTTGTTGCCCGTACTTGCCCCAGAAACTATTGAGCATCATCTTGGCGAGGGAACGTCGACCGGGATTTTTCTGGATCTTGTCGGCTTCGAGGTGGATCTTTTCCTTGGCTCGGTAGTCGTCGATGTACTGTCGACGTTTGTCGGGATCGTCACCCACCCAGTCGGGCCATCCGCTGGCTTCTTGTTTGATCTTGAGGAAGGTGTCGATGTACGAGGAGAACATGGTATTGGAATTGCTTTTGAAGTGCCAGATGTCGTACACGTGTTGGATGACGTACCCTCGATTGATGGCTTCCTGCAATTCGGGAGTGGGCCAGGTACCCACAAGACACCGCTCCTCGTCGGTGTGCCCGCAACGATAACTGCGTGCGGTCAGCGGTTTGGGTTGTTCTTGTTCGACGCAAGTTCTGCAAAGCGGGAAGGTGAGTTTCCCTCCACTGCGGTGGGGTAAGACGGGATGGTACAGACCGTAGGGAGGAAGGATCTTGCATTTCACCAGACCGAAGTAAGAGGAGATGTCGGTGCCTTCGGGTTCGTGGATGGCGACGGGATGCCCGACCGGGTAGGGACAGTTTTTGTTGGTCCAAGGGTAGAGGGAGGTGAAATCGTAGTAATAGATCTTTTCACCGTCGACGACCACGTGATACAATTTGACGGCATTGGTGCGTCCCCCGAAGAACGCGTCTCGGGGTTGGAGCCTGGACACGAGTTCGAAGGAGTCGACGAGTTGACGCACGGTCTCGTCCTCTTGCTTGAGTCTCGTCCATTCACATTCCCACATGACTACCACGCTGTAACCCTCGGCGAACAAAGCATCCTGTTTGAGACGAGTGGCTTCGTAGACGTCACGCATGGTTTGGTCGCACATCTTGTGACGCGTCTTGTCGCGGTTCGGGAAACACTTGGGGCACCCGTGCCAGAAGCATCCGTTGAATTCGTACACGGTGCGTGTCTGTTCGTCGTACCCGTCCACGTAATAGGTTTTGGCTCCGTGAAGGATCACGTGTTCCCCTCCGTTACGTGCGTGACGGATGTTCACGTCGGGTTTCCGGTTGAGATAAGTCAACCATTCCAGGGCAGCGAGGGAATGGGGTTTGGCTTGAGCGTGCCATCCGCTGACGGGTTCGGAGGCCAGGACACGTTCGGGCATGTGTTTGGTGCGGTAGAAGAGATTGCACGCGGAGGCGATGGTGATGCATCGTTCGAGGGGGTTGAAACCGCTGATCGCTTCGAATTCCTGGCAGAACACTTCGCAGGCTCCTTTGAGCAGCAGCACGTCGGATTGGCAGTAGGCCTCGAGTTCCTTTTGAAACTCGAAGACGTACTCGGGATCGTGCGCGTCGTACCACTGATGGAATTCTCGGGCTCGGTCGGTGGACATGCCTTGCGGGTCGTAATGTTCCTTGTCCGGCAAGGGTCCGACATAGTTCTGATTGGCTGGGGTGTTGAAGAAATGAGGAAAGAAGCCTTTCTTTTGTTCCGTGAGCCCGAAGGCTTTGGGGAAGGCGGACAGCGGCATCTGAAAGAAGCAGAGAGAGTCTTTGAACACAATGTCTCCACCGTTGATGGACAACGACAA
>JAHPZR010014315.1:0-11683 GCA_019787425.1 Platygyra sinensis | reverse complement strand
TGGCAAGAAGACAGCCTGAAAAAATCAGGGCTTCAACGGGATTCGAACCCCGTGACCCTCCGCGATACCGGTGCGATGCTCTACAACTGAGCTATGAACCACAACGTTGGGAGCGAGGTCAATTTATTGAGTTCATACTTTTCCCGTGCAGTGAAGTGTGTGAAGAATATATGAAATAATTCATATTTGTACTGCGTTGTATGATACATGTGAAGAGTGATCATCGCAGTAAATTTTCCAATTTAAGCAATTGGAAAGAAGAAGCCTGAAAAAAAAAGAAATCAGGGCTTCACGGGATTCGAACCCGTGACCTCCGCGATCCGTGCGATGCTCTAACCAACTGAGGCTATGAAGCCACACGTTGGAGAGCGAGGTCAATTTATTGAGTTCATAACTTTTCCCGTGCAGTGAAGTGATGTGAAGGTATATATGAAATAATTCATATTTGTACTGATTTTGCACGTTATTTTTCGTAGTTTTAACAGATTTTTTTTTGTACATAAGAATTCTTTTTTCAAGCATGCATGCTTAGATATTGCAGTAAATAATCCGACGCCCAATTTGGTTATTTTTGCATCTTACTATGACTTCTGTTGTCAGAATACAGGGAGCGTGTAATATGTCCAAGCCAATATAATTCGTAAAGCCGTCCTTTATCTCACGCTTAAAATGATTTTGGCAGAAATAGTGAAATAGTAGCGTAATACTCGGAGAATTGTCTTTCTTTCCGTGTTTGACCCTGGCTGACCACATAGCTAATTTACATAATAACTTAACCATGTGTGGCTATCATGGCTGACATAAGGCTCATTGATTCATTGTGAAAAGTTTATAATTTTCAAGAAAGGATTCCCTCCGTTTTTGACAAATTATTGCTTTTGCATCACAAATCCGCAGTTACTCTGTACTCTAAAGACTCGATGTCCATATCTTCATGCAACAACAAATCTTATGACAAATCACATAATGACGTCCCCAAGCTCACGTTTAGAGAAAGCGAAGATATTATTATCTATTTATTCATATAAGCGTCACGGCTGTGCGAGTTGGAACGTGACCTTTCATCTCAGTACGCGGTGTTAGGTTACACGAGAACCGTTGAGAATTTGAGCGCTTTATAAGACGTGGTATGGGGAATAAAATATCGTTGATTTACAACGCTAAAAACTTTGAAATATCCACGTTTTTTAAGTAAGATGACTAAAACAAACTTACCTTTTGTGTTTCCGTTGTGCTTTTTCGTTATTTTCGCTGTTTTGGGCGTTTTATGCCACTACTGTTCTTCTCTCCGTCTTATGAAGGGAAGGACAGTAGTGGCATAAAACGCCCAAAACAGCGAAAATAACGAAAAAGCACAACGGACCCATAAAAGATAAGTTTGTTTTAGTCATCTTACTTAAAAAACGTGGATATTTCAAAGTATTTAGCGTTGTAAATCAACGATATTTTATTCCCCATACCACGTCTTATAAAGCGCTCAAATTCTCAACGGTTTTCGTGTAACCTAACACCGCGTAAGATGAAAGGTCACGTTCCAACTCGCACAGCCGTGTCGCTTATATGAATAAATAGATAATAATATCTTCGCTTTCCCTAAACGTGAGTTTGGGACGCCTGTGATTTGTCATAAGATTTTGTTGTTGCCATGAAGATATGGACATCGAGTCTTTCAGTAGTACAGAGAACTGCGATGTGATGCAAAAGCAATAATTTGTCAAACTGGAGGATCCTTTCTTTGAAACTTATAACTTTTCACAATGATTCAATGAGCCTTAGTCAGCCATGATAGCCACCACATGGTTTAAGATTATTATGTAAATTAGCTATGTGGTCTGCCAGGGTCAAACACTGGAAAGAAGACAATTCTCCGAGTATACGCTACTATTTCATTATTTCTGCCAAAATCATTTTTAAGCGTGAGATAAAAGACGGCTTTACGTAATTAGTATTGGCTTGGAATATTAACTCTCCCTGTATTCTGACAACAGAAGTCATAGTAAGATGCCAAAATAACCCAAAATTGGGCGTCGGTATTCTTTACTGCAATATCCTAAGCATGCAATGCTTGAAAAAGAATTCTTCATGTACAAAAAAATCTGGTTAAAACTACGAAAATAACGTGCAAATCAGTACAAATATGAATTATTTCATATATTCTTCACATCACTTCACTGCACGGGAAAAGTATGAACTCAATAAATTGACCTCGCTCTCAACGTGTGGCTTCATAGCTCAGTTGGTAGAGCATCGCACCGGAATCGCGGAGGTCACGGGTTCGAATCCCGTTGAAGCCCTGATTTTTTTTTTTTTTTTTTTTTTTTTTCAGGCTTCTTCTTTCCAATTGCTTAAATTGGAAAATTTACTGCGATGATCACTCTTCATATGTATCTACAACCGCAGTACAAATATGAATTATTTCATATATTCTTCACATCACTTCACTGCACGGGAAAAGTATGAACTCAATAAATTGACCTCGCTCCCAACGTGTGGCTTCATAGCTCAGTTGGTAGAGCATCGCACCGGTATCGCGGAGGTCACGGGTTCGAATCCCGTTGAAGCCCTGATTTTTTTCAGGCTTCTTCTTTCCAATTGCTTAAATTGGAAAATTTACTGCGATGATCACTCTTCATATGTGGCTAATAATGTATTCACATAAAAGGAAGGACAGCGTCATATAAACGTTTCTCACCTCCTCCCCTCACCCTCCTCCCCTCACCCTCCTCCCCTCACCCTCCTCGGTGTACGTTCAAGGACCAATTTGCACTTTTCTCAGTCGAAGGACTGAGGGACAGAGCATTAGAAAAATGAAAAACAAAAAATCACACAAGGGAAAGTGACTGCCGAAATAAATTGTCCAAAACCTAACAAAATCTGCTGTTAACAGTCATCCTATAGCCTGCTTGATTCGTTTGCAATTAAGCAAACACATACCGTGTTTTGAAATCGTTGACATATATATAGGACTTATTTCACAACTGACATGTATGATATGACGATTGCTACAACTGCTCTTAAATCAAACAGCTGAAATTCTCCCACTTAAAACTTTTATATATTTGATATTTAAAATTGTTCCCAGTAGATAGCAAACAGGTGTAACAACGTGACTGATATGGCCAAACGGAAGATCTATCGGATTGATCTCTGGCTATAACGCGCTGCCGTTAATCACTAACCGCAAGAACCATGTCTTGAAGTTGAAACTGTGACTCGAATCGCAAACGAAACGCATACGGTTTTCACATGACGTCACAAAAATTAAAACTACAAAACTGTTGATCCTCCCGAGATTTCTCTTTTATGATGTACAAGAGAAGCTGAAAACTAATATTCATACAAAAATTTTTGCTCCCAATGGGTTCTTCGTTTTATGATAGACTACGCTTGAATTTCTAAGCTTTTGCGTGAAGCAGCATTTGCATGAAGTTTGAGAAAGCTGTCATGTTGGTTAAAACAGTGACTTAATTTGGGGAATTTGGCTATCTGAACAGTTCTTGTATAAGAAAAAGTATTATTTTAATGTTTTTGAGTTTCTCGAGAGATAAATTCACGCTTTTGTAGCAAAACTCAATGGCAGATGTTTCTGTTGTTTTCCGGCCGCCATGTTGGTGCCCATCCGGATGGGCTCCAACATGGCGTCTCCATACAAATCTCTATAATTTGGGTAAAACGTTTCTCCACTACGAAACATTGCTGTGATCTGAATCTTGGAGAGAATCGTTGCATGTTTACCTTCTTTCTTTTCTCAGATTCTGGACTTTATATAATGAACATTTTTGATTTTTATTTTGATCTATTTAAAGTGTATATGACACAAAAAATATTTTCTGCTTATTTGAAAGGCCTTTCAAAATATAAAAGAATGGCGTTTTTCTTTTTGAAATATCTTTTTTCGTTTTAGAGATATTAACGTTTTCTATTATGCAAATTAGATCAGTGATGATGTCATAATACTGCAACTGAAAAGTTGTAAAAACTGAATAAACGATATCTCTGGAAATATTAAAGCAGTGTTTTTGAAACTTGGCATCATAAATGTCCATCACAAAAGAAACAAAATACACCCTTAGTGTTGTTGCCATAGTAACTCTTTTGGCTCCAGTCTCTTTCTGTCCAAAAACAAACTATCACCATTTTCAACCTCCAAAGTGAAACAAAGGGTCAAACTTGGAGCAGACATTGTTTCCCTGTTGTCGTAACTCCCATCAATAATGTGTGGGCTAGATGGTTCTTGGTTAAGACAAAAACTGGGAATTTCAGTTTTTATTAAAACAGCACCAGTAGCAAAACTGTTGTCATGGCGACAGCATTAAGGGTGTCATTTTATTCCTTTTGTGATGGACATTTATGGTGCCAAGTTTCAAGAACACTGCTTTAATATTTTCAGAGATATCGTTTATTCAGTTTTTACAACTTTTCAGTTGCAGTATTATGACATTATCACTGATCTAATTTGCATAATAGAAAAACGTCAATATCTCTAAAACGTGACACCTAAAACCAGCAATAGTTTTCGATTTATTTTTTCGTTGCTTGACAGTGAAAACCATCTATAATATCATGAGCTGGGTGTCTGCACAGTTATATTCAGGAAGTAATGCTAGAAGTATATAAATCATACTTAAAATACCACACCGACCCCCATCATTCCCTTCCCAAACTCCAGTTATCACAGTTCTGGTAAAAAAAATTGTTAATTTTACTGTCAGATCAATAAGTTTTTTCCAACGGCAGCTTTGCAGGTGGTCGTCATTTGACCACAGCTTCCAGAATTCCTTTCGTTTTCTCTTTATAATTTAAATTTTGCAGCCCCTCTTTACGCTGTGATTCGCAAACTAGGTTAAATTTTGCAAAAGCCGAAGTTTTTTAGGTACAAGTAAAGTATAAAGACAAAGAAGTTATAACATGGAACGGCTCGATAATTCGATGGTTCAGTTCTAATTGGTTCAATTCACTTTCAAACCAATGTTTTGAGAGCAATGAATTCTGTAGAAGTTTCGCAAGGAAATACATGAAAAATCAATGTCTTCCGCAAGAAAATTGGTTATTCCCCACTAGTTAATGCGGCCACGAGGAAGAGCAGACAATTTGACAATTTGTTATAGTAAAAAAAAAACAAACTGATCGTCTGTCCTGTTATTGAAAATATATTTCGTCATAACATTGTTAAAGTAGCTGTGGAACAAGCAGACTATTTTGAGAATGTTATGACGAAATTCATTGTCAATAACAGAACAGACGCATGAAAAAGTGACCTCAGTTCGTTAACTTGAACTTGCACGTTTGCGTGAAAATCGATATCTTTCTGCTTTAAGACAGCGGCGGGAGCCTCGAGAATTAACATTTGAAGTTTTTTGGACGCGATATTTTTCGGGAAAACAAAAACAAAACAAACCAAGCCTCAAAAACGACCGAGAATCAAGGAGTCAAGGAGTCGTTCTTATCCGAAGCTTCTCATTACAACTTTGCATGTGTTTATGTTTGTCAGTGTACGGTTAGAATTAGCTGACGTTAAAACTGGAGGAAAGAAAGCATAAACAGGAAAACTCATAATAGAAGTCGAGATCATAAAAATTCTCGCAAATTCCAGACAAACTCGTGATTACAACAGCCGGGCACAAGTTTTCTTTTTGTTGTCTTAAAATTGATAGAAACACATACCGTTATGTCCTGTAACAGCTATTGTTGGATGTACTTCGTGATATTTTAAATTTGCGTGTGAACTTGTGCGATGTTCGTTCGTACTTTGTTATCCTAATGAAAAAACATATTATAACACAGATGACGAAACCAAAGTTATATTTTGACCGCAATCAACGACAAGAAAACAAACACGGCACCACATGTACAAACTGATGCTCACCTTTGATTTGGAACCAACGAGGACGAAACACAAATGATATTTATGACTTGCAATCCAGTCTTTTTTTCCACCTACACCTGTATGTACACAAACTAAACAGCTTAATACGAAGAACGTGACTTTAGGATTCTTAATCCTAACGAAAGTTCACTATTCAGTGTAGTCAATGAAACTCCAGGGCAGTGTTGTTCAAAGCCGATTAAACTAACCTAGGGTTAGCAAGAATTTTGATTTCAGTTTTGTAACTTTTTGGTGAGGTGTTCTGTTTATATTGTTTGCCCTACAGTTTTAAGTGGTAGTAATCTCAAACTAGACTAAAGGATAGAGATGAAAAACATTTTTAAACAAGAACAAAAAAATGCTGCAGTTAATGTTTAATCGTGGGTCAACGTTAACCGGCTTTCGAACAACCCGGCCCTGTGGGCCGGGTTGTTCACTTACCCTCCAACAACAAGAACATGCAAGGTGGAAGCAAAATGTAGCAATACAAAAATATAATCAATAAAAGTTAAATGTAAAAACAAATGTTACATGATGTGTGTTTATTATTCGAAATATTTGAGCCTAACTAAGGGCGCGTTCGTTTGGGATCAATCCGGATTAAAAATAATTGGAATAATGGGAGTAAGCGTTTGCTTGGGAGCTATTCTCATTCCGGAATACCTGGATTTCCATTCCGGCTATTCTGCTCCCAGGAGCAGAATAGCCGGAATACATTCCGGAATATATTCCGGAATATATTCTTATTCTTGACATCCCAAACGAACGCGCCCTAATTCAGTTTAATTGATCTGGGTATTTCATGGCTAATATAATAACAGTCTTCCCATCATTCACAGGGATGCCTGTTCTTAAAACGAAGTCAATATATTTTTCTAAACGGAAGAATCCTCAGACTCCAAGAAGTAAATCGGTTTGTGTGTTAACTGTATTTTCAGTCAGCAGGCAAAAAAGCATTTTAGGGCCTCTTCATATGTGCCCGGTTGACCAGGCTGGCTCGGTTTCCGAGATCTCGCCCCGCCACTCTTTTCTTCGTAAAAATTTCGATGTGCTCATATGAGAAACCGGGCTGGCCCGGTTAACGAGATCTCGGTTTTTGCGACCGAGATCTCGGTAACCGGGATGAAAAGTTTCCCACATGAACACTCCAGCCCGGGTGATCGCAACTAGCGGCCAACATGGCATAGTTTTTTGTCTTGTATGTATTTCCACTTTAGAAGTATGCGAATTAGCTTTGCTAGTAAAGTTACAAGAGTCCACAAAGCTATGACAGTCGTGAATGATAAAACAAATTTATCTTCCACCATTTTGTTTGAGTTTCTTGGATTTCATCCCGGTCGACGGGGCTGAAATTTGCCATGTAAACAGACCACAAAATTCGTCCCGGTTACCGGAACCGTCATAAAGTGTTAAGTGTTCGCCTACTGTTTAAAGTGGAAATATTTTCAACAAAATAAATAGCAACTGATTCAAAAGTGGTTTCTATAGTTCTACCAACCGGACAAACATCAAGCAAAGACGCACCAGCCACATTGTAACTGTACAAGCTCGACTGAACCTCCATAATCAGGACGTGTACCTTGTCTTCATGTCAAATATGACGTTGTTTCGGTCCAATACCCGTTACTCAGCCATGGAGCATATCTGTCTGTTTGAACTTGCATCATAAACATCAGTTTTACAAGGTTAGGTTGGCGAAATTTTATCTTTTTGCATGAATGCGGACAGATCAAGAACCAAAGAAGATGATGGCGAATAACTGAGATGAATTAATTATCACTCAGCATTAGCACGTGCACTTCGAACAATTTGCAATGGAAATTATTGATGGAGGGTAGTTTGGTGCCAGAAGCAATTTGGTTGGGAGTGCTAATGTCAGAAAAGAAGATTTCTACGGGGCGATAATAGCAAATTGGATAAATATGTCGGTATAAAAAATAAAATGAAGATCGACCAGCCGATTAGAATTTAGGAACAGGCTGAGTGGTTTTGCCCGCGATTTTCAAGAAAGCGACTTCCACTCTTATACTAGGTGAGGTCAGGTAACTTTAAGATCGAGTGCTGGGACACCCTCAGTGGCGGATCCAGACCATGAGCTAAGGGGAGGAGGGGATGGCGGTTTTGTTTTGCTTGCCCTGCCGGCTTTCCTTCCTTCTGTGATTTCTTCTTTTATTTACCCACTGAATCTAAATCTTAAATGTTTGTTTAATCGATCATCGAATCAATTGTTACTACTTGGCGTATTAATTTTCCAGTAACGGTGAAACTTTCAGGTTTATTTTAGGGAAGCTCGCTTGTTCAAACTTTTTAAAGCAAGCTCTAGTGCAACATAAGTTCAAGCGCTGAAGAATTCATTTCACAACCGTAATCGGGCAAAACCACAGGCACATGCGCCAGTCCAAGACTACAATTTTTCATTCCTTGTACCCACACTGTATGCATTTTTACTTGTCTTGTGTTGCATAAAAACGAAACAAAGCAAGGAATCTTCTAAGTTTCTCGCTATTTGAAACACTTCTCTCAGTTTCAGACAGTCTGGCTAAGATAAAAGGCGGTGGCAAACGAGGAAACATTGTTGCGGAAACATTGTTGCTCATGACGTTTCCTTGCGCGCGCAAACTGGGAAACATTTGTTGCGGACACAAATGTTTCTGAACAAAATCAGAAACATATTTTGTGTCTGCAACAAATGTTGCGAGCGCGGGTAAACGGGGAAACATTTGCGTCGGCAACAATGTGTCCGCAACAATGTGTCCATATTACAGCGGAAAATGTATTCGCAACCTCCACTACAAGGTCAGACAATTTGATCTGCCTGATTGACTGCTGAAAATAGAATGAATTGAAATAGCTATTGACTGTTCACAGTCCCCTATTTTTCCGTCAGGCCGCCATTTTATTAATATCTCTTGATGCGAGAGAAACTGGGGAGAGTACAAAATGCCCGTGGGTAGGGGCGATGGGGTTAAAAGCGTGGGGATGAGGGGACCACCGTACTCTCCACCACCCCTAACCACGGTTATTTTGTATTCTACTCAAGACACCAAGATGGCGGCCTGTCGGACTCAACGATCGACGTCGATCTACAATCTCACGGAAAAATAGGGGACTGTGAACAGTCTAGAATTGAAAAGCTGTTATAATTTATTCAGGCCAAAGTTTCATACAACAGACAAGAGTGTTCGATTTAACAAATTGACGTCATTTTTTATGCGTCTGTCCTGTTATTGATTATGAATTTCGTCATAACATTGTCAAAGTAGCTGTGGATCCACGAGGCGATAGCCGAGTGGATCCGCAGACTACTTTGACAATGTTATGACGAAAGTCATTGTCAATAACAGGACAGACGCATTAAAAACTGACATCAATTTGTTTTTTACGATAACAAATTGTCGAATTGCCCGCTCTCGCTCGCTGACGCGTCGCATGAATTTCAAATTTATCTGTCTGTCCGCATATGGACAATAAAATTTAACCAATGAGCGCCCTTGAATTTCTTCACTTATCGTAAAATTCGTAATGGAGTCTCTATTGAAAAACCTCAAGAAACAAGTTACTTGTCAGATCTGTTTGGATACTTACACCAAACCCAAGACCATAGCTTGCCTTCATACCTTCTGCTGTGAGTGCTTGGAGAAACACGCATTAGTCAGCCAGTGGCAAGGGAAATTTCGTTGTCCAGAGTGTCAAACCGAACTTGGCATCCCTGAAGGAAATCGTTTCGATAATTTACCGACCAGTTTTTTTCACAACAGTTTGTTGAATCTTCTTGCTGTTCGAGAAAGTGGCGATGGAAACCAGATCAGCTGCGGTATTTGCAAGAAAAAGAGGACTAAAATCAGCTATTGCTTTGATTGCGAAAAGCTGTTGTGCCTTGAATGTGTGAACGCCCATGAAGCGTTCCAAGCTGCCACGGCTGCCTTTGAAGGGCACAAAGTCACGCCAGTTAACCAGTTTCAAGCCCAAGACTACGAGGCCTTGTTAAAGCGACAATCCTTCTGCTCGCAGCAGTACCACCAGGGAGAGGTAACGAGATTTTTCTGCCTTGAATGTCAAATTTGTGTTTGTCAAGTTTGTATTGTCACAGAGCACAAGAATCACATTATCGATCCGCTTGAAAAAGCAGCTGATGCCGAGAAATCAAATATCATGTCGGGAGTCGAATTGATGAAAGAAAAGAAGAAAGTTTACACTGACCTGATGTGTGAAGTCGAGGAGGCAACTTCCAAACTAAAAGATAAAATTACCACAGCTATAGAGGGAGTTTCCCAAGCTGCCAACGAAATGATTAGTAAGATTCAAGAATGTAAACAGGAAGCTATTACCACGCTCCAAAACGAACGTGATTCGAATACGGAGAAATTAAACAGTATCAACAAACAGATACAGTCCTCGATCAAGCAAATCGATCAAGCAGTTGAGTTTGCAAATAACCTTGTTCAAAGTAGCTCAAGCTCAGATATCATGCAGAACAAAAATAATTTAGTACAGCGATTTGAAGATCTTAGCGAGACACCAGTACCAACCTTTCCGATTGGGTCATTCGTAAAGTTTGTCTCGACTGTTGCACCTAAGAGTTTAAGCCTGGGTTTCGTGGCAACACGGGAAATAGATGTACATGGCTCTACAGTTCAAAAAATAACTGAAAATCTCCAAGCAGGCTTAGATTCAGTTTTTCTCGTCTGTCCTAAACTATCTAAAGGAGAACTATCGAGTGAAACTGTAGTGGATTTTCACGTTGAAGCTCTCGTGGAACCCGCTGAACACGAAGGAAGTTTGACTATTAGTGAAAAAGAAGATAGAAATTTCCAAGTCAAATTTATACCAAAAGTACCAGGTACGTACAACATCACAGTTAAGATAAATGGTGACGAACTTGCTAAAAGTCCTTTAACTGTCCAAGTGGCCGAAAGACAGCTTGATATCGTGGGTGAGTTAGATTTAAAAGGAGAAATTCCTCAAAAGCCTTATGGGATTGCTGTTAACAATAAAGGGCTTATCGCGGTAGCTGACAATAAAAGAAACTGTGTCCTTATATTCGATAAGGAAGGAACGTTTGTGCGAAAACTCGGCTGTTATGGAGAGAACCCGGGAGAGTTTGATAGTGTAGCGGGCGTCACATTCCTGAATGATGAAGAAATTCTGGTGGCAGATGAATTGAATCACCGCATTCAGCAGTTCAATGTACGGACAGGGAACTTTGCCAAAAGCTTTGGAAAGAAAGGGACGGGAAAAGGCGAGTTTCAGGATCCAGTAAGCGTTTGCATGGACGATAAAGGGCGCGTTGTTGTAACCGAATACTATAACAACCGAATCCAAGTCCTAACAAAGGATGGTAAATCTGTGTTTGAATTTGGAGACAGTGGCTCAGAGAAGCTCTACAAACCCACTGGATGCGTTTATCACAAAAACATGTTTATCGTATCTGACTGCTGGAACCATTGCCTGAAAGTGTTTGACAGTTCAGGGAAGTTTTTGTACAAGATTGGAGAAAAGGGCGATGGTGATGGACAGTTCTCTTATCCTTGGGGTTTGTGTGTTGAGAAATATGGCAATCGTCAGAACCTTCTTGTATGTGACAGACGCAATGGTCGCATTCAGCAGTTCACCATGGAAGGTTCTTTTACTGGCAAGACAGTTACTGTTCTTCAAAAACCAACAGACATAGCTACAACTCCAGATGGTCGTATTTTGGTTTCAGAGGCCGTGTTAGAACGATTAACATGAATGTCCTAAAAGATTACTTAGTAAAGTGGCGAAATGAAAATCCTCGCAGCACTTTTACGCCGCCGGTTTTCCATCTAATGAGTATGA
>JAHPZR010014313.1:0-18438 GCA_019787425.1 Platygyra sinensis | reverse complement strand
AATCTTGTCGTTGTCCATCAACGGCGGAGACATTGTGTTCAAAGACTCTCTCTGCTTCTTTCAGATGCCACTGTCCGCCTTCCCCAAAGCCTTCGGGCTCACGGAACAAAAGAAAGGCTTCTTTCCCCATTTCTTCAACACCCCAGCCAATCAGAACTATGTCGGACCCTTGCCGAACAAGGAACATTACGACCCGCAAGGTATGTCCACCGACCGAGCCCGAGAATTCCATCAGTGGTACGATGCGCACGATCCCGAGTACGTCTTCGAGTTCCAAAAGGAACTCGAGGCCTACTGCCAATCCGACGTGCTGCTGCTCAAAGGAGCCTGCGAAGTGTTCTGTCGGGAATTCGAAGCGATCAGTGGTTTCAATCCCCTCGAACGATGCATCACCATCGCCTCTGCGTGCAATCTCTTCTACCGCACCAAACACATGCCCGAACGCGTCCTGGCTTCCGAACCCGTCAGTGGATGGCACGCCCAAGCCAAACCCCATTCCCTCGCCGCCCTGGAATGGTTGACTTACCTCAACCGGAAACCCGACGTGAACATCCGTCACGCGCGCAACGGAGGGGAACACGTGATCCTTCACGGAGCCAAAACCTATTACGTGGACGGGTACGACGAACAAACACGCACCGTGTACGAATTCAACGGATGCTTCTGGCACGGGTGTCCCAAGTGTTTCCCGAACCGCGACAAGACGCGTCACAAGATGTGCGACCAAACCATGCGTGACGTCTACGAAGCCACTCGTCTCAAACAGGATGCTTTGTTCGCCGAGGAATACAGCGTGGTAGTCATGTGGGAATGTGAATGGACGAGACTCAAACAAGAGGACGAGACCGTGCGTCAACTCGTCGACTCCTTCGAACTCGTGTCCAGGCTCCATCCCCGAGACGCGTTCTTCGGGGGTCGCACCAACGCCGTCAAGCTGTATCACGTGGTCGTCGACGGTGAAAAGATTTATTACTACGATTTCACCTCCCTCTACCCTTGGACCAACAAAAACTGCCCCTACCCGGTCGGGCATCCCGTCGCCATCCACGAACCCGAAGGCACCGACATCGCCTCTTACTTCGGTCTGGTGAAGTGCAAGATCCTTCCTCCCTACGGTCTGTACCATCCCGTCTTACCTCACCGCAGTGGAGGGAAACTCACCTTCCCGCTTTGCAGAACTTGCGTCGAACAAGAACAACCCAAACCGCTGACCGCACGCAGTCATCGTTGCGGGCACACCGACGAGGCGCGGTGTCTTGTGGGTACCTGGCCCACCCCGGAATTGCAGGAAGCCATCAATCGAGGGTACGTCATCCAACACGTGTACGACATCTGGCACTTCCCGCGCCAATCCGACAGCATGTTCTCCTCGTACATCGACACCTTCCTCAAGATCAAACAAGAAGCCAGCGGGTGGCCCGACTGGGTGGGTGACGATCCCGACAAACGACGACAGTACATCGACGACTACCGAGCCAAGGAAAAGATCACCCTCGATCCCGACAAGATCCAGAAAAATCCCGGTCGACGTTCCCTCGCCAAAATGATGCTCAACAGTTTCTGGGGCAAGTACGGGCAGCAAGGGAACAAGAGTCAAGTGGAAGCCATCTCGTCCCCGAGCAAACTGTACGAACTGCTCAACGACGACAGTCGAGAACTGCAAACCCTGCGCGTCATGAACGACGAGATGATCGAAGTGGTCTACAAACGCGTCGACGAAGAAGAAACCGTCCAAGTCAACATCAACATCTTCGTGGCCTGCTTCACCACGTGTTGGGCCCGACTCAAACTCTACCGAGAGGGACTCAGTCGACTCCAACCCGAACAGGTCTTGTACTTCGACACCGATTCAATCATCTTCTCGCATCGACCCGGTCAACCCATGCCGCCTTTAGGAGATCATCTCGGCGAATTCACCAGCGAACTCAAACCCGACGACCACATCGTCGAATTCGCTGCCGCTGGC
Source organism: Platygyra sinensis (assembly GCA_019787425.1). NCBI lineage: Eukaryota > Metazoa > Cnidaria > Anthozoa > Scleractinia > Merulinidae > Platygyra > Platygyra sinensis. Next base: position 16,472 of record JAHPZR010014313.1, on the reverse strand, counting down.
CCTAAGAATTACGGGTACAAGACCCATCAAGGCAAAGTCGAATGCAAGGTACGCGGGTTCACCCTCAACACCCGCGGGCAAGCTCAATTGAATTACGAAGTCCTCAAACAAAACGTCATCGACGAAGTCACGCAACCCGAAGAAGACCCGAGAGAAATCCGAGTGCACAACCCGCACAAGATCAAACGAAACGCCGACACGAAAACCCTATCCACTGTCGAAGAAACCAAGCGATACAAAGTCGTCTTCGACAAACGCGTCGTCGATCCCGACACGTTCCTCTCGTACCCTTACGGTTACGAAAAACAGGTCACCATCCTGGACGAAGATCTCAGTCAAGCCCAGGCAGCCCAACTCGACGATGTAGACATGCACAATGTAGAATTACTCATGGATCTCGTATGAAATTGTCAATAAAAAAGCTGTTTTTACTGTCAATACGGTGTCTGTGGTCACTTCCGGTTTGCCATGACGTCACTTCCGGTTTGCCATGACGTCACTTCCGGTTTGATGACGTCACTTCCGGTCTGCCTCGCTCCCATGTTGGCCGCGCGGGACTAGACCCCAACCTCAAACTCGGTCCCAGGGCCCCGAAAACCTACGACGGCCAAACAGGTCACGTGGGCCAAATACGGCTCTCTGATTGGTCCAAATTTGAAATCCTGCGCTCTGATTGGTCAGGCCCCAAACCGACCCCCCTTACTACTGAACCGTTTAGTGTTGATTTTGTTGAAATCGGTTCCTCCGTTAATTAGTAATGACGTCATTTGTGTCAAAACTTTACACCTTAATAACTTCGTGAGGTTTTAACCATTTGGCTAGTTTATTATTGATCGAGCTTGGCCTAAACATGGGCTAGGTGCATGCCAAATTTTGTAGTAAACGATAAAATCCTCGCAGAGTTATTAATGTTTAAAATTTTTTTACAAAATGGCGGACACAGTTTGTCGGTTCCATGCTCTCAGCGGTTTTTGACGTGAAACCGAGGGAAAACTTTAACTGCTTATAACTCAAAGAGGATTAACCCGTTTGACTTCAAACTTGGAACATTAATAGAATGCATCAAGGGTTATCTGTTGAGGTTGTTGGTTTCACCCAACAATTGAATGTCTGTAAGTACTACCGTTCATTTTTTTAAACACTTTTCACCTTAATAACTTTTCAAAGATTTCAACATTCTGCCAGCAAATTGTAGTGTCCGATAGGCCTTGACATAGGCTAGGTGCACACCAAGTTTTGTTGCAATTGACAAATTCCTCGCAGAGTTATGAGCGTCTAAATTTTCTCACAAATATACCTTAGTATGCATTGCACCTCTGTTTTTTTAAATGTTGTGGGACCTCGTTCTTAAAACTTGAGGGCCTTAAATGATGTGTCACAATGTTGTTTTGCGTTTAGTACAAACTATACTTCACATTATCAGGTATCTACATCAGTCATGGAAGAAATATTACGAAAAATGCAGAGTCAGTGGTCTGGTCAAAAAGAGACCAAAGTGCAGACCATGTTAAGGAAAGCACTCGAAGGCGATAAGGACGCCAAAAAGTATCTCGATGTTCAGGATAGGATGATTGTGTACAAGAAGTCCGTGGTGGTCACATGGGACAGTCTTTGTGCAGATTATGAAGCAGCGTCAACAATGTTTATGGCGGCAGAAAATCTTGATCTGGAGTCTCTCACTCGTACATCTGTGCAACTGCTAAAGTACATCACCTACACGGCAAAGCACATGTTTGATAAAACGCCAGATGACTTGGCCCAGACAATCGACAGGGATAGTCAAATGAGGGTCATGCAAATGCTAACGTATGATTTGCCACCAGCTTAGTTGAGACACAAAGAGCATCAGGTTTCCTCGGCGGAAGAAGATGAAGATGAAGATGCTCCTCGGCCAAAGAAGATGAAGGGGGCAAAAGAGCAAAGTCAAGAAGATAACGATGGTGAAAGTGAAAACGATAATTCCGATAGTGAAGAAGATGAAGAGGACTATGAGCCCGAAGAAGCTGAGAAAGAAAGCAAAGATAAAAAGTCGAAACGCTCACATCACAAGGTCTTCAAGTGTCGCATGCCACAGTGTTCCGCAAAAGTGGGCGACTTGAAACGCCACCTTCTCTTCCATGTCAGAAAAAAGGAAATTGATGAAGAGTCACTACCCAAAGCTTTGGCTATTATGAAAGCGGGAAAAAAGCAGCGCGGTCCCAGTATTTCACGTGGAAAATCCAAGGCTCGTCGTCCGGGAAGACTGAAGAAGTGGTGCCCAGTGCCAGAGTGTTACACAATCACACACCACATTGATCAACATCTCCGCAATTGCCACAAACTCAAGCGCAGTGGTGTCGAATACCGCGTGCATCTGAAGTCAGCCAGGCGTTATACTGGTCTTGCAGAGTTGGAGCTGCTGTTAACTGCAGAGCCCACCCCGGAGCAATCTGATGATGACCAGGAAATGCCACCAGCATATGCAGAGGATGACAATGATGACGAAGATACACAACAGCAGGCCAAGATGACAGAGGAAGAGAAAAAAGATGATGAAAGCGAGAAGTCTTCAGAATCAGCAGAAGAATAAGAGGAAGAAGAGGAGGAAGAAAGCAGTGAGGAGTTTGAGAAACTACAGCATAAAGAGGAATATTACTCTCAAACGTCATTTGAAAGTTACCGTCACCAGTGGCTGTGTGGTTTTTTCCGATTCCTTCACCTTCCAGATGCTGGCTATAAGAAGACAGCAAATCGCCTGCAACACGTGGGCCAAGTGAGTGCTTTGTTAGAGTCCCTTGACCCAAAGGGAGAGGACATAACTGTATTGGCCAAGGAAGATGGTGACATAGTCTGGACACAATGGGTGCATCCGCATCTCTCACAAGAAACTAAAGCGTCTGGAACCCTTATATCATATTTGACCAGTCTAGAGAAGTCATCTTCGTCACATCGAAAAAGTCCAATCGAGATGCCATGCCTCCTTTGCACGAGAGCTACTGAGAGGCATTTAAGGAACTCATTCCATCGTCAAAAGGATGGAGATCAACCATTGATTCAGAAACACAAGTAACTCAATTTCGTGGCCATCTACACGAGTGTGATACCCTACTCCCCTCAGACAATCTGGTGAAACTGAAAGCCTCGCCACCATACGTCCAAGGAATGAAAGCTCTGACCCAAGCTAAGGAAGGGAAACAGTTGTCTCTGCAAGAGTTTTCAGATGCACGAGATCTTCTTCTGGTAAAGTTTACTATGCTGACAGGAACAAGGCCAATGCCACTAGCCAATGCAACACTTGAAGATTATGAAACAGCAAAAGAAAAAGATGACAACCGCATAATCCTTGTCCCAAAGCACAAGCGATCAAAGCAAGGACCTGCTGTGTTAGGAATGGACACTGAGCTGCAGGGGTTGATGAAGATCTATATGGAAAAGATTAGGCCTCAAATAGCTGCTGAAGGTTTAACCAAGATTTTTGTCAAGCAAAATGGCCAACCATTCAACGAAAGCCGGATCTGCAGGCGAATGACAGCCTTCTGGGAGAAGAGCGGAGTCAGAGAGGATAGAAGCGTCACGCACACAGCGTACAGAAAGATGGTGACCACAGCCACATTCCAGCATGCCCCTGAACAGGCAGCCAAAGTGCAAAGGGTCATGAGCCACTCCGACAGGGCTGCCAAAAACAGCTACCTCAGGGAGGATCTTACAGAAACAGGTTCAGACGCAATGAAGGTGATCGCAGATGTAACCTCCAAACTTGCAGGAAAAGATCGGAGTGGACCTGTTTCTGACTCGCCTAAATCAACTGTTGAAGAACAGGCAGAAAAAGCAGCACCTGTCTCAAATATAGAGCAGCTGACTCCTGCAACAAAAGAGCAGATGGATACTTCAGAAGTCATACCTGTTGAAGAACAGGATACAGAAGACGCAAATCAACCATTGCCATCAGTACCATTACCGGAAGAGAAAGATGTTTCAAAGGACTCTGCTATTGGGGAGGAAGACACCAATCAATCAGCGACATCATGTGCCTCAGGACCAAGCAAAATCAGTCCTCTCACAGAAGAAGAGAAACGCGCTATTAAAGATATGTTTGCAGTGGAGATTCAAACTGGAGAGGAACTTCACATTAAGACTGTCAGAAACAAAATGTGCACACGTATTGTGCTGAGAAAGCTCGTACACAGCAAGAACAAAGTGAAGCAAGTACAAAATCATGTTAACTATCTCATTCAGAAGAAGCCAGCCTTGGCTCCAAAGCAGCTTCCAGCCAAGAGAGATGAATGGGACATTGATGCCGATGTCTCCGTAAAATCAGGCCCAAGGCAGGACTGGGATGATGTGGACACTAAGCAAGTAATCAAAGCTTTCAAAGGCTTTAAAAGCTGTCCACCAAAAGATCAAATCAGAAAGATCTTCAACAACAGTGATAACCTTCTTGGGATCTTGGAAAAAGAAGGCTTTCCCAGATGCTACGAGAAAGTAAAGTCCATAATGAAGAAAAAGAAGAAGTAATTAACATGAACGTGACACAAGAAGCCCACAGCTACTGGATTCGTCTATGCTGCAAAGGAAAATGAAACGTTAAACAGGACTGGAACTGGAAAAAAACTGTTTAGTTTTGTTGAAATTATGATAGTAATAAGGAATATGTAATAAGGACGATGAACTGTTAACTTGAGTAGTGTTCAACGTGGATGATTTGTCAATTTAACATGAACTCTGGAAATCTTAAATTAGCGCGGTTTTGAGTTATACTCTATTCATATGGCAACTGTTTTGATTTTTTGAATATAGAACGAGCATAGATAATTGTTTAACTAAGATAGGTTTTTGACTAGTTTTCATAGAAGAATGAGTTCTTCGCCAATTGAAAACTTGCAAGTTGTTGTTCCCAAGTAAGAATATAGATTAACTTTTGGTGATAAATTGTACGCAATTTAAATAAATAATGGTGTTGGAATATGTAACGCATTTTTTGCCAGTCAAATATTAACAATGTTAAGAAACGTACTTACCTTTGAGTTTACTGACTTGATATTTAACAGGATAATAGACTGAGACTTCCACCACATGAAGATAGCCATTTCAGTTAGCTAAGGTCCAGTAGCACTCCTCTATTACAGTGAAAACAGTCAATAAAGTCGTACTTGAAAAAAACTGCTGACCAAGAAAAAACTGGCAAATCCTAGGTATCCAGAAAAAAAGAAAACCATGTAAGCTATAACCTGGCAAAAAAATTAGCCAATTCGCCCATAACCTTGCCAACCTAAAGGAAAAAAACCCCTCTAAATAAATTATGCAGGGGGGGGGGGGGCAAATCACACATGGGGCACCTCAGCACAGGTTCATAACCCTAACCCTAACCCTAACCGCAAACAGATATTCAAGACTACAGTTAATCAAGAGAGCGAAAAGAAGTTAAAGAACACAAGTTAATTACTCTACACATCTGAAAAGAACAACCGCTCGAATTAAAGTTCATTTTCAGAATGAAAAAAAAAATGCGCGCTAATCGCTTCGCTCCTAAAGAGCGAACAGATATTCAAGACTACAGTTAATCAAGAGAACGCACCGAAGTTAAAGAATACAAACAAATTTCTCTGTATGCTGTGAAAAGACCGCCCAAACGAAAGTTCATTTTAGAATGTAAAAACACTGCGCGCTAATCGCTTCGCTCCTAAAGAGCAAACAGATATTCAAGACTAGAGTTAATCAAGAGAACACAAAAGAACACAAGCTAATTTCTCTACGCTCTGAAAGAACGACCGCTCGAATTAAAGTTTTTATTTTGCTCCAAGTTAATCATTTCTAAAAGAACGACGGCCATTAGAATTTAAATTCATTCTTGAGCACTGTCCGTTAATCGCTTTGTTCTTAAAAGAGCGCACAGAGGAAGTTAAAGAAGCTCTGATAAGAACCACCCGAATTAAGCTTCATTCTTTTACACTGTACGTTAATAGCTTTCTTCTTAAAAATGCGAACAGAAGAAAAAAGACTACAGGTAAATTACACTACGCTCTGAAAAGAACGACCGCTGGAATTAAAGTTTTTATTGTGCTCCAAGTTAATCATTCCTAAAAGAACGACGACCGTGTAGAATTAAAATCCATTCTTGAACAATGTCCGTTAATCGCATCGCTCTCAAGAGAGCGAACATGAGTTAAAAACTAAGAGTTAATTACTCTACGCTCTGAACACTGTATGCTAATCGCATTGCTCTCAAGAGAGCGAACAGAAGTTAAATACTACAAGTTAATTACTCTATGCTCTGAAAAGAACGACCGCTCGAATTAAAGTTTTTTTTTTGCTCCAAGTTAATCATTCATAAAAGAACGACGACCGTGTAGAATTAAAATCCATTCTTGAACAATGTCCGTTAATCGCATTGCTCTCAAGAGAGCGAACATGAGTTAAAAACTAAGAGTTAATTACTCTACGCTCTGAACACTGTATGCTAATCGCATCGCTCTCAAGAGAGCGAACAGAAGTTAAATACTACAAGTTAATTACTTTACGCTCTGAAAAGAACGACCGCTCGAATTAAAGTTGTTATTTTGCTCCAAGTTAATCATTCCTAAAAGAACGACGACCGTTAAGAATTAAAATTCATTCTTGAACACTGTTCGTTAATCGCATCATTCTCGAGAGAGCAAACAGAAGTTAAATACTACAAGCTAATTACTATACCCTCTGAAAAGAACGACCACTCGAATTAAAATTCGTTCTTGAACACCGTACGTTAATCGCTTTGTTCTTAAAAGAGTGCACAGAAGTCAGTTAAAGGCTACAAACGAAGACCGTTTATAATTTAAGTTTACTCTAAGCTAATTCTTGAACACTGTAGGCTAATCGCATCGCCCTTAAGAGACCCAACAGAAGTTAAAGACTACAAGTTAATAACTCTACACCCTGAAAAAGAACTACCGCCCGAATTAAAATTCATTCTTGAACATCGTACATTAATTGCTTTGTTTCGAAGAGCGCACAGAAGTCGGTTAAAGGCTACAAACGAAGACCGTTTATAATTTAGGTTTACTCTAAGCTCATTCTTGAACACTGTACGCTAATCGCATCGCTCTTAAGAGAGCGAACAGAAATTAAAGACTACAAGTTAATAACTCCACGCCCTGAAAACGAACCACCGCTCGGATTAAAATTCATTCTTGAACACTGTACACTAATCGCATCGTTGTTAAATGAGCGAACAGAAGTTAAATACTACAAGTAAATTACTCTGCCCCTGAAAAGAACGACCGTGTGAACTAACGCTTAATGAAACTTACTTCAACCATTGTAGCTTCAAACTGATCCAAAGCTTCACACAACTCGCGATCAGTCAACTCCATAATGTTACTAGAAGTGAGACAGAACTAGAAATGATTAAAAAAATGCATCAAATAAGTCAAGTATAGCAAAGGCGGACCTCTTAAGAAATTCTAGTTGACGTTTCGTTCAATCAGATGGTTGATCTTGGAACCAATCAACGCACCGTATTTTTGCAAATTTCGATCTGATTTTTTTTCAAGGTCGCATCGTGAAACTTAATTTCAGCCTGCGTCCAATGAGAGCGCGGTATTTTTAATTTTTGCAAAGTTCAATCCAACATTTTTTCAAGGTCGCAGCGTGAAACGTTATTCCACCCTGCGTCCAATCAGATGTTTGATTTTAAAACCAATGAGCGTGAAGCATTTTTGAAAAGCAAACAAACTATAATGTTGAAGCGTCTTCTCATCGTCCACACACTTTCAGTAAAGCTCAACAAGTAATTACTCGAAATGGAAAGTCAACGATTCAGTAGGCGATTACGCGGGTTAGCCCCAGAAGAACAAGAATTTGAAGAAAGATGTTTTTTCTGTTTGTATATTCTAACGATAAATTCCCTGACAAGCAGCCTAACCCGATATTTAGCATGCTGCCGGAAGTACGTACACGAACATTGTCAGAAGCAATGGGAAACAGTATCCAACACATGTGCTCATTGTAAACAGCCACCTGTGCAAGAAATGCAGGAAGAGCTCATTGAAGACGCCATTGACGAAGAACCACAATGCCTGGTGGCCCGTGAAGCGTTAAGACTCTTTAGAGACAACAATGATGAAATTCGATCCGGCATGAATGTAAGTGCTTGCTTTGTGAATCATGCTGTCATGCAATAGTCTCTCATCTCATAGGATGTTCATTTGATTTTGTTACAGTTTCCCTATCGCATTCACATGAATTGCTGGACAGCGTACTGGCAGGACCTTGACCACATAGTATCCGATTACCGCGCAGTCGACCACAGACGCCATGTTGTCAGACTGACTGCTATATCCAGAAATGAACTGAGTTTATTTGAACGAATAGCGTTCCTAAACTTAATACGTTCCTACATGCCTGTTTCCATCACGATGTTTTTCAACTCGCTTGACTTCAGATTTCATTATGTCAACTCCAATCTCTTCCCAGAAGATATCCTGGAGTTTGGTAATTTAAGAATTGGTGCAGCCGCAGTTTAAAACAGTCTTAAGCAGTGTCATGTTAATATCTTAATCCTTTTTTGCTTTCATTCTAACTTTCCATTGTGTACGTTTAAACTTTTGTTATAGCGAATTCTAAAGGGGACTGTCATGTAAATATACTGATTTTATACCTTTCATTCAAACTTTTCATTGTGTATCATTAAACTTTCTTAACGAATTCTACCATATCATATGAATATACCGAATTTTAATTTTCTCATTCAAACTTTTCATTCTGTATGTTTGAACTTTGTTAGCGAGTCTTACATATCATGTGAATATACCAAATTCTAACTTTTTCATTCAAACGTTCCATATTGTCTGTTTTAATTTTGTTAGCGAATTCTAAAGACTGTCATGTAAATATACTGATTTTTTAACTTTCATTAAAATTTGTGCATGATTAAACTTGTCATGACTTGTCCATGCTTGCCCTCCCCTGTCTAATACACTTGCTTTACGTGGACCCCACCTGAATCTCATTATTTACTCACTACAAACAATAGCTTGCATGGGCTCCGCGCGTGGAACGAGACTCTTTGCGTGTTTTTTGCAACCTCGCGCCATTTTTTTATGCAAATTCATCAATACGGCAATCTGATTGGTCCATTCAAATTTTTAATGATATGTACTGTGCTGTGATTGGTTACCGCCCCGTTAAGCGTGCTTAACTACTGAGAAGGGGTACTTGGTTGCAGAACCATTGAAAGCAGTCTGATCCAGCAAACACATTACTACTCTGTTTGGCAGTTGATTGCGGAATATGTTATGTGCCTTAACTATCTGACTGTCGTTGGCATGATTGGTCCAGTAAACTGAGTCATTAGTCCCCTGTACACTGAGGGTTCCACTTTCTTCTGGTTGAGGAAGAGTTTTACAGAAATGTCCTCTGCAGGCAAAGCTTTCAACTCTCGATCTCCACCATGTTTCATTCCCCATATGGTAGGTGAGTTCAAGTACATTTGGATTTGAATCTGAACACTGGGTACCAACAGTTTGCTTAGGTGAAATACTTCCAAATATGGTTTGAACTTCATAACCACTCTGCTACCATTTAAGAATTTTGTACGACTTTTTACCCAAGCCTGTTCATCTGCTGGTAATGCCATGAAATCAGCATGATCTGGGTTCAATTCATTTGATGTCAATGCCTTCTCATCAACATCACGGATGTTTAATCCATTGAACCATCCTTCAGGTTTGAGAATCGTGTCCCCATCGTCCCGGTCATTGTTTAAGACAGTTTCGATAAATGCTTTTTGATGGTACGTATCTGTCTGAGGACTGGTGAGTGTACCGTTCAATCTCACGTTTATTTGCTTAAACAGTGAGTGAGCCAGGTTGTTAACGATTGAGACTCGTGTTCCTACTGCCATATTAGTATTATTCTCTAGTTTCAACTGCAACTCCACCTCAAAGTAAATGTCATTCAAGTCAATAAAATCTTCTTGGGGGTCAATCTGGAAGTCGATGGGGTCAATACCTGTTGTAAATGGGTTGATTGGTACATGACGCGACACCACAAGACTAAGATCTGTAGGAGGGACCAGGAATAAATCCAACACGGGATTTCTCACTCCTGCTGAACGAGCATGTGTTACTAAATGCGTCATCGTCTACGTTGTCTTCTCCTTCTTCTATTAGCTTTTAAGGCTGTCTGCACCCAGCGATAGTCTGGTAGTTTTGATCGACGCATGAACAATGATCCACCTTTATACACTTGTCAAGTTAGGTTGTTATAAGGTATGCGTCTTACTCATCTTGAATAGATGGGATTCATAGTCCAAATAAGTCTTTACGAATCCTCTTGCTGACCGCTTTCTGAAGTTGTTGCGTGGCTTTTCGCTTGATAGCCCGTTTGGCTCCTTGTTTAGTTGCTTCAAGCCCACCTTTCCGATTGACTTCGTTATCCTTAACACCTGCTTTTAACCCTTTCATACCAGCTAAGGCAGATTCAGTTATGACATCTCAAAATGGTAGGTCCTTTTGTCTTTATTTCCCTCCAGGCAGAGTCGATCATTCTACCACCATCTTGCTTTCTCAAGACGAAAGGTCAAAATCGTATCAATCCATTACCAATCATACTTTTTTGAAATGAAATGTGACCGTAGTGACACCTTGACCAAATGTGACAAGAGATCCTGTTGCTTCAGACACTTGCACTTCTATAATGTCCCATAGTTCTTTTTGTAGCAGTATATATTGAAGATGCTCGGGTTCAAAGTAGTAGGTACCTCTTCCTTCACGTTTGTAATTCACTTCACGAATGAAATGTCACTTGGTCGCCTAGTACACTGCTACTTCCCACGTTGGAGTAAACATACAAAGAACGAGATGTGGGTCCAAACACACTCTTGAAGGAGAAGTTTAGATTGACAAACCTCCAGTTGACGTCCAAGCTTAGTCTGACGTAATCACTCAACTCGCCATCTGGCATTCTAGGAATAATCCAATATTTTTGAGGGTATTCTGTGGCTCCCGGGATACCCTTTGAAGTCCATTTTACCTTTATGTCATTTGAATAGGGGATGACATTACCACGTGTTTCCATCACAATATTGGGCCCCATTTTAACAGCAAACTGAGGGTCTGCAACTGCGGGATCTTCTTTAAACCAACCCATTTCAAGTGCTAACTTTTTATGAATACACACACAAGGGCTCTTCCATCCAGTCGGGTTATTCAAATGGTGTCGACCAAAGTCATGAAATTTAACGTTACTTGCATCAATAATCACATCATTGTCCTCCATTCTGTACTTGACATATAAAGGGTGATCAGTTGACTGGCTCCTCTGGCTGTCAATGGACGTGAATCCAAGAGCTCTGTTTGCTCTAAGATCATTTTCTATCCGTTTCTTTCTAAACCAACCGACCACTGTATTCATGAAATCAAACCCACTCATCATGTTCAGATCTACGTGATCATTTACGTCACGTAAAAGAAACGAAGCATCTAAATAATGTCTGGAAGATAAGTTACTGCCAGTAGCATTGTACCATGAGTTATACACAAGAGGTATATGCTCAGTTAACCATGACGGTAATGCATTCTTCGGATCTGGTACAGAGATGCTTGCCAAGGCCACTTTCCAGTTTCCCTCTAAGCGCATGGGTCTAGGAAGACGCACTTTAAAACTGTTGCTTCCGTTGTTTGGAAACTTGTTCAAACTACTATGACTTGGTAACGCGAGGTAAAAGTCACTCATTTCGCGAGACGTTTCTCCAACCAACTGTTGTACTTATCTGGCCATCCCTTCCACTTGACCAAGACTTTATCTCCTTTTCGTTTGACGATTTTGTCGATGCGAAAGATATCATTGTCTCCCACAGATACCTTTTGTAAATCCTGAGCATAAAATGTACCATGAATCGGTGTACCATCCCATTCTTCAATCTTGTATGTGGAAACAGACCCTTTACGTACACCTCGTACCACAAATACCTCTTCTGTCCATCTGGGTAAGTATCCTTTCTTAAATTGACGAAACTTTTTTATTTAATCGTACACGATCTCCCACATTCAATGTTGGTTTCCTAACCCGGTTCTTTTTGCCGTAAAGGGATTCCCATACTTGTTGACTATTGGCTAGTGTCACTTTATCAGGCGCCATCTTGATACTTTGATGATACATACGATTGTATCCTTTGACCAACGTTTGTAGGACAGGTAAAAAGCTTAGAGTGTTCTCGACTGTGAAATAACGGTAAAGACGTTGTTTGAATGTCCTATTGAATCTTTTCACCATGCTTGCCTTGGTGTCCCGCTTGTAGAGAAATGATGAATGCTTTTACTTGACATGAGACTCTGAAACATCTTGTTATAAAATTCCTTTCCACTGTCTGTCTGTAAGTTGATGGGTGTTCGACCCTGTTTCAAGATCTTTTCAAACGCTTCTGTCACGGCTTGTCCTGTCTTGTTTTTGATGGGTTCAACCCACGCATGTTTTGAAAACACGTCTACCACCGTTAACAAATAGCGATACCCTTGATTGTATTTGGTAATGTTAATAACTTCGATTAAGTCAGCGGTCCACTGGTCATCAATACCAAACACCACGACAGGTAAAGTGGGAAACGTGCGTCGATGGGGTTTGTGTAGTGTATACCCCAAGTCTTTTTGTAAAATTTTACGAACTCGAACAATAGACATTCCATTCTCTTTAGCAAATCTCGTTACTCCTCCATAACTACCAGGGTTCTAAGGATCATGATACCTTTTCAATATGTCATCGTCTGTTAACTTTATCTTTTTCTTGCATTTCTTTTTCATAGTCTCATAAGCATAAACACGCAAGCTTCCCAGATAGTTGATCTAACCTCTCGAACAAAGAGATACTTTCCAAATGATTCTGGTTGTTTCTCTAACCACAATATGTATATTACAAAACGAAAGATGTTTTTGGTAACATCAGCTTCGTCAAATACCTCCACAATGTCACTCGCAATATCAGAGGGGATTTGAATGTTAGAACCATATCTCTCGTGAATTCTCTTACACTTAGTCAATAAATTGGGCCAACAACATTCGTCTTCCATGGTTAAAAATGAAATGACTTTTATTAAACACTCACTACGTTATAACTTTTAAAGTACAAGGGTGTCGATGTCATTTGGGTCTTCAAACGCATAAATACCAAAACCTCTACAACCGCTATTACAACACTCTTTGCCTAGACGCCACTTTAACGCCTCTACCTCAGAACAATTGTAAAACGTTTTGCGCATATCTTCTTTACAAAAATCGCATAAGGCGTATGGAGGGATACCTTCTTCAAGATAGATACCATTAAAGAAAAACCTATCCTTCCACAAATCTCGTTGATGTTTTACATTAAGAACTAATCTTTCCATCCTAAGACAAAGTTCCTTGTACTCTTTCTCATAGTTCTTAGCTAACTCAATCAGTCTGGCTTTCTCTTCTTCCTCAATGACTCTAGCTTTGATCAGTCGGTCGGCCATGGCATGTCCAAAGATAATTGGCTCCATCAAGTCTCGGATAGCTTCTTTCTGCATGTCTGTCAAACAAACCTCCCACTGCTTATCATAGACTATCAGACAGGTATCAGCTGCATCCATGATCGGACATCTATGACGAGTGAATATGAAATGACTATGAGTTTCATCATATTTCACTCGATACCAATCACGATTAAACAGGAACAAGCTGGTGTTTTTCTTCATCATCTCCAGGATAGATCCATCCCAGTCAGGTCTCTTCCACAGGACCGTATTCACATGTAAGACCATATAATCACCGTTTATGGTGCAGAAATGATCGTCAAACAGGAATAGAGCCACCTCCTTACTCTCTGGTACATGATTGTTAAAAGGTCCTATCTCATCTTCTATATCAGCTAGATTCGTCATCCACTCTGTCAGTGCATTTGAGTTTGTGTAGTACTTCATTTTGCTAATTCCAGAGAGAGCTAATCTCCAATACTTCACTAGCGGTCAACTTCCTCAGGGTTTTCAGACGGTTTCTCTATTTCTTCTTTGATAACTTTCAGCTTTTCAAGAAACTCTATGAGAGCTGCTTCAATGTCCACAATTGACTCTGTTACGAGTAGATCTGAGTACGTTCAACAGCTTCCAAAACAGTCTTCAATGGTCCAACACACACATTGGTTAATTCCCAACTCTTCATAATGAATTAACTAAGCTCACATTTCATATCACTCTTATACATCTCCTCTTATTTTTGATTCGTTATCTCTGACCAATCATAGAGTTTGTTTATGCGTCAGTTTCTAGCTAAGTCAACGATTGGATATCAGAGATCAATCACAGTTCATCTAAGGGTCATATTAATTGAGAACAAATTAATTGAGAACAAACCAGTATTCGTTACCTCTGACCAATCACAGAGTCTGTTTATGCGTCAGTTTCTAGCTAAGTCAACGATTGGATATCAGAGATCAATCACAGTTCATCTAAGGGTCATATTAATTGAGAACAAACCAGTATTCGTTATCTCTGACCAATCACAGAGTTTGTTTATGCGTCAGTTTCTAGCTAAGTCAACGATTGGATATCAGAGATCAATCACAGTTCATCTAAGGGTCTTATAGTAACTGAGAACAAACCAACAATATTATTTCTTCTCAAATCATCGACATGGCTGAAGCAAAGACTGACGTAAAGACATCCTCTGAATTTGTAAATCCGTGGAATCCTAACGCTATTCCACCTATCACACCCGATCTTCATTATCTTGTGAACCCCACTGGAGAGTTTGGTCTAGAGAGTTACAATGATACCGGTGCTTATTCTCCTGCCAAATATCCAAGGATCAAAACAACCAAGAAACGCAAAGCCAAGACTGTCAATGAAGACTCCAAGAAGAAAGTCAGGAACAACTTGACTTTGAAACTTCCTGAACCACAGGGTAATCAAAGTAGTCTTGATAGTTGGTTGAACAAACCCAGAAACTTTTTTTTTGTGATCATGTCTTAGTAAAAGAAATTATACCCAGCTATGTTGGTTTGCTTTGTGCATGGACAATTCCAATTAGAGGATACTCTTGCCCAAATAGTGAATTTGCTATCAAAAGAAAAGAACATAAACTTGAAATGAAGCAAAAACATAAATGGAGACGTCAAAATCTCACACCAAGAAGAGTCAAGAGAGTTCAACATATACTTGACACTTTGGCAAGAGAAAACGCTAATTCTTGTACTTTGTCATAGACATTCCAACCGTCCAAGGAACTATGTTGCAAATCGTAAAAGTTGAACAAGATGATGAGCTACGAGAATTTGATACTGATGCATTTCTTGAATCCATACCTAAACCAATCAAGTCTAAGCAGACCAAACTCAAGTTTTCCCCACAGTGTCCCAGGTGTCATGTGGACTTGAAAAAAGGCATAGTCAAACGCAAAGATGGAACCAAGTGGAAATATTATCGCTGTCCCACAAGCCGATTTGAAACCAAGTGTTATGTGACCTGTGGTGAAGCTGAGATTGACACCTATCTCCAGCAAGTTGAGAAGCAAACTCATCCATGCTATGTCAAAATTCCCCCAGAGAAGTTCCGATGTGAATGTAATCTGTCTATGGTACTTGCCCTGTCCAAGTCAGAGAAGAATCCCAACCGACTCTACCTAAAGTGCCCAAAACGCTCTTGTGATATCTTTGAGTGGATTGATGAAGTGCCTGATGGTTTAGTTCAAGAAATACTCTTGCCAGAACTTGAGTGATGTCAAAAATAAGTCCTCAATAAACATACATGGTTGCTATTAAAACGTGTCTCTCTTTTCATCCTGTAATTATCTTGCCACGTGTATCCGTCGCTTGATTACCAGTTCCTCGCGTCCAGTTACCAGTCCCTCGTGTTACTCTGATTAGTACAAAGACACCACTCAAATGTAATCATTAGTTATTATGACCTCTAAGCCCCTTGTGTCACTCTGATTGGTACAAAGAAACCACTCAAACGTATCTATTGGTTTGTATGACCTCTAAGACCTCTGAACCGTGACTTCAAAGTCCCTCGTGTCTCTCTGATTGAAAAAAAGAAACCAACCACGATTCGTTTGATTTATGAATAAAGCGACATTCAACTCACTTGTGCGTCACTTCAAGTTTCTACAAGAGAGCAAGTCTTTACTTTCTACAATCAAGATGTCTAACACAAGTCGCGTCCAAAGTGTCAAGTAAGATCCTTTTCACGTTTTATATTTATTTCATCTCGACATTTTATAATTTTCATTCCAACTTCTTGTTTTTAGCGTTTCGTAATTTCAATCCAACTTTTTGTTTTTAGACCAGTAAAGGTAATCGCGTGCACTATACCGCACAAACAAGAAGCAAACGATGATCCGCTCCTAATGTTTATAACAGAGAATATGCCGGATGCAAAAATTGACCAGGAGATGTCAAAGCTTTGGTACTTCGGTCATGTCATTTCCTCGTCTTCAGGATTTCATGCAGAGTACGGTTCAGATGATCTGTCATTAATGCTGGACATATACAGACTCCTTTTTCTA
>JAHPZR010014312.1:17500-60000 GCA_019787425.1 Platygyra sinensis | reverse complement strand
CAGCAGTGAAACTGACCACAGACGACCTTTCTCTCCAAAGCTCTTCTCTACAGGTGATGGCAGATGCCCGGTGAAATTCTACAAAGCGTTGGAGAAACACTGGCCTGATGAAATGAAGAAACCAAACGAAGAGCTGATGACCAGATCTGGTATATGCGTTCAACTGGCAAGTTTTTGTCGGACGCGGTTTCTGCTGCTGGCCTTAAGTCAGGAAAAATTAAGCTGTCAAACCGGCCACTCCGTGACGAAAACCAGCATCGGTAGATTACTTGACGCTAATTTTCCCACATAAATCTGGGTGATTCTGTCAAGGTTCCTTCTGCATCGAATATTCAGAACACTGAGACCTCCGTAAGTTCTTTATATCCGTCAACTTTAAACCTACTTGAAGCGATCTTTGCTGATGCTAACATTTCATCTGTATCGGACTGCACCTTTCGGACCGACCAAGAACGCACATCATTAAAAGCGACGACGAACATGAAATACTTTCCGTCCCGCTCAATTTGCCGCTGCTTGATCGCTCCCACCGTTCAACTTTAAGCGACACCTATTTTGCCATTTACCAGAGTTTCGGCATGAAACAAATTGCCATTAAAGACCTTAATTTTTAATTTGTTCAAAACGACAAAGCCTTAAAGTAGAACACTTTGTTAAACATATCCCTTTCGTCGTTTAAAGCCTTTCAGTCACGGAATCAAAAGTTTGACTCTGTGTGTTGGCTTTTCGGACAGTTTTGACAGCCCATGTCACGCTTGATAGACTTTGCACCAATTAAAAGTTCAATTAAAAGTATCTCAAACTGGTGCCTGCATTGTAATGGATTACACTTCAAAACAACACGACGAACTTACACTTAAAGTTATTTTGTTTGTTGACCCTTTGTTCTTAAAGACAAAACTGAAAGCATACTTCATCTGCCGTAAAACGTACACATGCTTAGCCCTCAGAATCGGGTCCTTTTTTCCTGTACATTTTACGCATAATAATACATGGAATTTGTGAAAAACCTTCAAACCTTTCTTCAGTCGTATAATAAATCTCTTATTAACCAAGCTTGCTTAGAACCGTAAAGGGAGGATATCGGCCCTCGGTCTTTTTTGTACTCTCAAGACCTCGGGCCAATATTCTGCCAGTACGGCCCTCGCGCACGGTTAATAAGATATATATGTACTAGGAATACCTGCCGGTAGAGTGCCAACGAGTAAACACTGACACATGCAGTTGTGCGCCGAGAGAAAATTAAGAAATAACCAGAGTACAAACCCGGTTTAAACTGAAACTCACATGTTTTTCAGTTTGTTTTTAAATCCACGTGAACAATCGAAATTAGTCACACCACTATGGCCCTTGCAATAATTTACGACTAACAACATACACAAAAGAAGAAGCTTAATAAATTCTTGTGAGATGTTACTTCGGTGCACGCACTTTAGCAAGTGGACTTTGAACCTGAGCACTTCTGATCGGATAATTTTCAAAAGAAGCTACAGTTGCAAGCTCCCTAAAATTTTGGAATAAGAAGACTATCCAAATTGATTTGCTAAGTTCCCTGAAGCTTGACAGATAGTGGCTTTCTGGCAAACAGAGCTTAGACTGTTTTTCACTTTTGTGAAACAAATTAAGCCGCGGGCACAAACTAACAGCGACACGTCGTGTGACTCGTGACTCGTTCGTCGATCAAATTTGTGATTTCGAGCACACTAGCTAGACTGGAAAGAGGTTTTATATTCCCTCTGATTATGTTTAAAGTAGATTTATTTGAATATATTCAAGTGTTTTTTTTTTCCTTAGTCGTGGCACGCTGGCCGATTTTGTCTAGACAATCGACTATTGTTTTGGCAAGATAGTTGTTTTGGCAAACGCGCCGTGACTGTCAAATTTGTAATTTTTAGCACGCTACCTCGATAAAAAAGAGGCTTTAGACGCCCTCTGACTGAGTTTATAGTGATTACGTTCAAGTGGTTTTGTTTTTTGTTTCTTTATTGGCACGCTGGCCGATCTTGTCAAGGCAATTGACTATTTTGGCAAGCTACCCGTGACTGTGGCACTACCACTCGCCGTTACGTTTTCGAGCTGATCTCGCAAGAAGACAACGCTCACTAGTGAATGATATCTATATTTCCACTCACCTTTTCCTGCCGAGTAGCCTACACCAGTACCGCGATGCCATTGGATAACTCGAAAACAATCACCGATGACGTCACTCTTACGTTACCTGACATTACCTTATGCCGACTTTTTCATTCGAGAATTCATCTCCCTGTACCAAAATCAACTCACGCACACGGCTTTATAATGCTGCGGTCTCGCCAGCCTCGCGTCTTCGCTCAGCTGGCTCGTTGGCAATAATGTAAAGATATTTTTCTGTTTGATGACAGAAAGAAACGAACCCTGTGCATTATACCAACGGATTTAGAGATTTTATTGCAAATATAACTGATATGCGATTTCCACGTAAGACTTTCAATATAAATACCTAGACACTGAAATGTTCGTTGATATACACTAGCGCGTTATTTCCGGTGATATGATCGTAACTTGTTGCAACATGAACCCACTTTTCCTTTGGGAAGAACCTCAGCAGTTTTTATAGCATTCAGTGGCTCACCAATACGTCTTTTCTTGATTTGAAGAGAGAATTTTCCATGAACAATTGACATACGGACTCTGTCCCAAAAGATATATGGTGGAGAACTAATTGCAGACATGAAATAACTTTGAGGTAGAAGCACAATTTTAAGTTTATAATAAATATTTCGGATGAACAACATCCATCTTCAGTTGCGAATACAAATGACCGCTAGTCGGTTTCATATAAAAAGAGATAAATAGAATATATGGATACTGAATAACAACGTGAAAATGAGGCACTACCAAATACAATGATATATTTTAACTCTGAAAAATTTAAAATGAAAGTCTTAAATTAACATGATTAACTTGCTTGTTTAATGAGGGGTTTTTCCACCCGATGTGTAAGGCCTTCTTGATTTTACATACATACTTTATTGTTACCTCCCCAATGGGGCTTTTCAGGGACAATTATTTAAATTAGTAAAGTTAGTAAAAACTACACAATTAAAATTAATTAAACTTAAGAAACATTTACAACATTGTCTAAATTTTGTAATCAAGAGAAATGCTAAAATAAATGAAGTTTAAGAAGTATTTACAAAATTATCTAAAAGCGACCTCGATAACTTCCTCGCTTCTTGATTTTACATACATACTTTATTGTTAGCTCCCAATGGGGCTTTGCAGGAACAATTATTTAAATTATTAAAGACGTGGAGGCGGTGTCAAGGATTGAAAAGCAATTCTCTGACCACAAAGTTCCACATGTTTCTGACCCATTAATGTCCTGAAAGATGTGCGAGTTTTTATCGGATGTTAAATGTTCACGAACACGTGTAGCAAGATGTCGGTTTGTCTTGCCGACATAACAGGCACTACAGCCTGCGCAAGAAAATTTGTAAACAACACGGGATCGTGATGATTTAGAAATGGCATCTTTGGCACTAAATAAGTTCTTGATCTTGTAAGGGGCAAAAACTAACTTGATATCTAAGTTCTTACAATAACTTGGGGTTAAGTGCTTAATTGTGCGTTGAGCGTAGGTCGAGAAAGGGCCAACAAAAGTTAATTTGTAATCGAGCGTGGGACTTTCATTAGAGCTGGTTGCTGTGAGAGTGAGCGAAGTGGAGGCAAAGTAATTGCTAAGATAATGTTTGACAGGTCTGTTTACAAGACTGGATGGAGATTGATTCTTTTCCAGAATGTTGGTAAGTTCCTTGATGTTGTTGTCAAAGTCGATCCAGACATCATTATTATTATTATTATTATTATTATTATTATTATTATTATTTTTATTATTATTATTATTATTATTATTATTATTATTATTATTATTATTATTATTATAAGTTAAAGCGGAAATAACAATATATAATTATATACATTGCCCGCTATGTTTGTCATCGAATCGTAGATTCTCCACACCTCGCGATTCACACGTCATTTTGTTTAACCAATCACAGAAAGTGAATCGGCCTTCTGAAACGAAGCGACCGTTTGCTTGCGACAGCGCTGTAGCTGTGATGAAAGTGGTATTTGCGGTCAAGTTTAACAAAATAATGGGAAATTTCTAGTCTGAAGCTTAACTACATTCAAAACGGTGAAATGATTTTGAAATTTGGTTCATCCTGTCTCATAAAACCTTAGACCAAGTCAGTGGATTAACGAGCAAATGAACGCTGTGCGATACCTCGTTCGACTCTCTCGTTCCGCCACTTCGACTAAGTCACCTGAAGATGTGTTAGACTGTGAAAGATTTGTGTGGTGAAATAGTCCAGTCCCTGAACTCTCCTTTCTTCCCGCCCCATATAGGGGCTGAACCCGCGCGGGCGAAAGAAGAGTCCAGGATAACTTGCATGCGCATGCTCAGGACGAACCAATCAAAAAGTACTAGGTCCCGAACACCGGGCTCGCGTCAATGTGTCGCGCAATGCTTTTTTCAGCTCGCGCTCTGAAAGAAAACATTTTCTTGGACGTTGGTATTGTTGTAAAACATAAAAACGTAAAAATCGAAATGTGGTTTATCGTGGTCTGTACTCTTATCGACAACGAGAACGCATCATTACTCTTTTCCCAAACATATTTTTCGTATTGTTTCTGTATGTTGAGCGATTTTGCAAAAGTTTTTGAAAGGAAATTCTGACGCGTACAAGTAGCTCATTTGCATAATGCAGCGCGTGCACTTTCAAGTCCGAGTCGGTGTTTTCAATTGTCAACAAATCTTGGCAAAGATTTCTTTCGTTATCTTTGATATTGTGATAAAAAAACAAATCGAATGTGGTTTAGCGTGGTACTGGTGAAATTCCATTGATTTGGGATTAATTGACATGTTTTTAATCAATCTGAATGCAGAAATTGCTGCTTGTAGAGATTAACCCTTACGGCAAACGGCAAAAGTGAAACTTTTGCCGCTCGTCTTCAGCTCTCTGCACAGTAGAATCAAAATATTTGTATTGGTTGTGAATAGTAAGAGACGCTTTTCTATTCTTGTATGATTTATTTAAGGTTTACAAGAAAAGAATAGAAAATCAGAGGTAATCTTTGCCGTTTGCCGTCCGCCGTAAACGTCATGCTAAACTCTCTATAATTATTCAGAAAATCGCGCCACAAGCCAAATCTGGAAAGTACTTCCAAATATGGTTTTTTCCCCCGATTTGGGGGGAAAAAATGGCGGCGTTCTGAGCATGCGCATGCAGGTTATCCTGGACTCTTCTTTCGCCCGGGCGGGTTCAGCCCCTATATGGGGCGGTAAGAAAGGAGAGTTCAGGGACTGGACTAGTGGTGAAAGAGCTGTGATGAAAAGCTGAAATGGTCGCCAAAATGGGAGATTTGCCGTCAAATTCAACTAAGTAATGGAAAATTTCTAGTCCGAAGCATAAAACTTTAGATCAAGTCAGTGGATTAACGACGTCCACGTCAACGCTGTGCGATATCTCGTTCGACTCGAATCTCCTTCCGCCACTTCGACTAGGTCACCTGAAGATTTGTTAGACTGTGAAAATATTTTTAACTGCACACTCTGGGAAGAATTATATCAAGGCTTGATGGACGGCTTTTTGGATGTATCTAAGGCGTTGTGAAAGGGACTGTATTCCCGCCGCGACTGCATTTGACAACACATAAATTTTCCCGCCGTGCTTAGAGCATGACTAAAGACGAAGGATGTGCGATTTACGAAGTGGCACAATGTAGCCTTTTCGACAATTGGAGAAGGTATTTACCGTTGACCTTTTATTTAGTCGTTTTCTTCAAAGACTCACGGTGAACCGATAGGCCAAAAAACCTTGTCTTTGTTTATGTGCCCAAATTTTGTATGGCTCGGCAAGAAGTTAAGCCTACTCTCAAATTTGGTTTTCAAGTTTATCGTCAGTTTGTTTGTGAAGAAGGTTTTCAGGATTTCTGTGTTGGACCCATTCTTATAGCAAATTACATTTTAATTTCCCTCAATTTAAAAAAATAGATTCAAATGAAATTTACCGTAAGCTTAAGTTTATAATTTAAACATTGTTGTAAAAAGGTTTTTCCTCAGACTACCATTGTAAATAGGTGCCGC
The DNA here is from genome assembly GCA_019787425.1 of Platygyra sinensis. Lineage (NCBI taxonomy): Eukaryota > Metazoa > Cnidaria > Anthozoa > Scleractinia > Merulinidae > Platygyra > Platygyra sinensis. Next base: position 53,870 of record JAHPZR010014312.1, on the reverse strand, counting down.
AAACCAGAAGCGTAACACTGTGTAAAACTGCCAAATCTATAAAAACAATTATTTGCTATTCTTTCTTTGTTTTTTTTCGACTGGTTCTTGGTCGGTTTTGACATAAACTTAAGTACTTGACGTCTTCAGAGTTATTAAGCTTAGGTACTTTCCGCGTTTAGCGCGCACGTACACGAACTCGCACAAACAGCCTTGCTTTCAAAACTTTTCTCTGTTTCTGCTGAATCTTTGACATACAATTTTTAGCTTTATAAAAATTGAATTTAATCATGCGAACCCGCATGCATTACAACCTCCGTGAAAACGTTTTTTGTAGTACAGTAATTTTTCAGATCATCCGCAACAAAATGTTTCGCCACTCAATTAAACTTATGTGTCGGAATCGTGTAATTCATTAGGGTAATCCATTTGAAAGTGCGAACTGTTCCAGTATTTGTTTATGCGCAATTTATTTCTACCGCAGATATGTGGATGGCACCTTCTGCCTTTTCAATAACGAAAAAGATGCAACAGCAATCCTCCTTCTCTCGTCACATCTGTCTTTCGCAAGAGTTCTTACACAGGCCTTCTCATCAACTTTCTCAAATTTACGTATTTTCCCTATAAATTAGGGTTAACACGAACGCTGGTGGACATGACATTCAAAATCAATAATACCTGGATCGGCTTTCACAACAACATCAAGGAACTTACCAACATTCTGGGAAAGAATCAGTTTCCATCGAGTCTTGTAAGCAGAACTATCAAACATTATCTTAGATGTTTTTATTTCTTGGGTGTGTATTATTTCTTTTTTTTTTTAAATTATTATTTATTTTACAGGACTTGGTAGCGTATCACGACTGTAGAGATCGCCGGGGAAATAAAATAACAAATGATCTGTGGCGCCGACGCGCGCATATGATCGCCCTAGACCAGGAAATAATCGCGCAAAATTGGACACCAGGCAAATGCTTGCTCCCGATGTGGAGCGCGCAAATGATCCCCCGCTGAGAAAAAACTAAGGTGAATGGGCATATGGAAGTTTTGGTTTCCTGGATTTTTCTTATTTATTTTAATTTATTTTTAAATTCGTTGTAGTTTCTATCAACTTAAAGGGCTCGGGCGCTTAGTCTAGCAACACGCCTTTGGGGCTTGTTTAGCATTGCGAGAATTTGGCTATTATAGTTTGATTTTTGTTCCTGTTTACAGGCAAGAAGATAATTACTGTGTAGAACCTACTGTCAAGGATTAAGTTTAGGAATACAACCGTTATCAATGAACAACTAAGCTTAGCAGTAATAATACAGATAAGTAACTTCCGCTTCACGTCATCGCTATATTCAATACATTTCGATGTCATCGGGGGGAAAATATTCGCGGTGGCTGAGCATAAGGGTCCGTTCAACGATGACTTGGGTATAGAGTCATAAAAGAAAAGATACTTCTGTTGACGTTAACACTAATAATCTTAAATATAATTTTCGGCGGAAACGCTGACTGTTATAAGTTATGGGCTTTATAGGACATTATAGAGCGTGGGTAGTTAGGAGCTTACAAAAAGTCGCAAAAGCTTGAATTTAGGATTTTGAACAGGTTGTATGACTCTGATCTTTCAGTTCAACTCATATATCTCCTGAAATAAACCTCTATTGCTAGTACAGCCTCATAATTTTCATTGGCAATATTCATCTCATTTTTATTTTTTGAAGTGGCCCGGTCGAAGCATTTGATAAACTAATATCTGGGTGGTACTACTGGTGAAGTAATGTTTGAATCAGTCCGTTTAGTAACTGTGACTATCTAGATTGAGTGATATGGATAGGTGCCAGAACGGGGAAAACCGTCCTATATTGATTTGTTCCTCGAAACCGCCCTTGATGTGATACTGTTGCGTGGGGAATTAGGTGCCTGGCGACCAGTCTGCTTCGTGTAAAACTCTTGTCTAAGGGGTTAACTGGGCAGCTACTAAGACGCCTTCGTGGGTGTGGCCGGGGGGGGGGGTTACCTTACAGCTGTCTGCAATTATTCATAATTTTTCTATATAAAGGCCGACACGCACTGTTGACTATGAAAGCTGTGCAAAATATAGTCACAAACGCATGCACAACTTTATACACAAAGGTGACATAAGGGCGTCTGTTTTATGCAATGGAGGGTAGGGTGCCGCAGGACTAACCGGGGCTATGGCACCTGGGAGGCGGCTAACTTCTCATGGCAAACGTTTCTTTAGACAAACTACATTGAGAGCGTTTACATGGGCTTAGGAGTAGGGTAGGTAGTTCCGCGCCTTACCCGGACACTCTGTTCCTACTTGGCCCAGGGGGCACGTTTAGGTGGATGGGGGCTTTTTTACCATGTACAACGGTTGCGTGGCCCGGTTCGTCGTGCGAGGTTCTATCCCGGCTGAGCCAAGGTAGCGATAAACGGGCAACTAACATGGCATGCGTGAGGTGAAATTTTTTGGCGTAGTTACGCATTTAGCTCAGTGTTTATCTACACGAAGCAGAATGCAACAGTCGAATCTGAAGAGATTCAATAGAGTCTCTAGGCGGAGAAACTGGCTCCGTGTGCCTGTAGCAGGGAGCTAAATTCATTAATATAGAGTATGAAAAAAGTTTCCTTGGGGCAGCCATTTTGTTTTGTTGTGTCTCCTCTAAAACATTAGCTCTCAACGGGCATGCCCCAAGGCTTAAATAATTGCTAACTGTCGCCGGTTAGGTGATTTGGGCATGTAAAGACGAGCTAGGTGGGCAAGCCTGACTTCATAGCCGGGGGTAGGGCCCGTCCCCAAGGGGCCGGTTGTAGCTGGGGCACTCCTGTCGCGTCGGCATGTTATTAAACAGGTCCCTAGAAGTTGGCGGTCCATGCTTCACATGAAATTGGTTCACAAATCTTCTTGCATCTGATCGTACATGAGCTCAATAATGTTCAATAAGCACAGGATGCTTGTCGTCCTGCGTGAGTTTTGTTTAGCCTGGATAGACTGTAACTTGTGTTTTCTTCACGTGTGGTTTTCTTTGTACAATAAATTCTTCGATGTGCAGTTCCACTGAAAGTTTCCTCTCAAGAACGTTGTTAGAATGTTACTGTTCATAAACTCATTTTTAAGAGGAAAAAATGCATTCTCGTCATTAACCCCGCAATGATTTTGCTCGAATGCGCTCCATAGTAAGGCAGGGGCTGTATCGCTATTGCTAGTTCGTGGTTTTATCGGGCGTTTTTTTCCAGCCGGCTGGGGAATTTAAGGTGAACCGAAGCACGAGTTTTCTAAGTGTCTATGCCTAATTCACCCATTAACTATTAAAAAACTATTTTATACTTTGGCGGCCGGCATGTTTGTTGTAAAGAGTCAAGGTTAAACGCAGGGGGCAGATAATGTATATTATAGTCGCATTTTGACTAGGTTTGTGTTGTTGCCATGGCAACGGGGCTTGTTAAAAACAAAAAGAATTAATAATGGTTTTTTTTTTTTATTTAAAAAATCGTCGTTAGATTGTTTTCATATTTCAGCACGACCTGAGAACTGACAATTAAATCCTTACGTCAACATGGTTCTAATACAATTTTGACATGGAGATTTTCGTAATTCGCCGGTTAATCTTTTTCTGTATATTAAAAATTCCTATGTCAAAAATTTAGATTTTTTTTTGATAGATCATTCACAGGGCCTTTGATCTTTTTTTCTGTCAATTTCTTGAAATTCTAACGACTGGATCGTTAGAAATCGGGCATGTGGCATGCTAAAGGCAATGCGTTCTCCAATTTTTTCAAGGCACTGGTGTGCATGTGTTTGCATTTATACTGGGTTCGTTTGGCGTGTAACAAGCGATAAAGCTGACGATAATTGCTGGGTTCTTTGCATCGTTACTGTACCTTTTCACAACCTATCTTTGTTATATGAGACTAAAGGCCATCAATGCACAATAACTGCGTTTTAATTATAGTAGGAAACAATAGCTTATGGCAGTATAGGTGGCGTGGTGTTGGAGTACATAAAATGATTGCTCTAAATTGACTGACATGTTTGTTGTTTGTGAAATCTTTTGTTGGCAGTCGTGCTAACGTTGGCATCAGCAAAAGGCTTATCGTCGCGTAAAACTGTGTTCGGCGGCACACTTTAAGGAAACGGGGCAGGCGATTGGCGACGCTGATAGTACAACGTCGTATTAGATATGGAATTGATGCATAATTTCTACGCTATGCGAATGCTTGGCGATACTCTAATGTTAACTCTCAAAACTATCGCAAAACTAAATTGAAGCCTGGCGCGGATCCAGGTTTTTAAAAGAGGGGCTTCGATGGCATCCTCCCCCGGAGAGTTTTGAAATTAAAGTCCTCGGAAACACGATTTTTTGCCACTCTGAGGCAAAGTCAGCGTGTTTTAACATCTGGTATTTTAAATATGGTGGTAACTTGGTTATTAGCTTTTAAGGATTTTAAGAATGACCGTGTTCCTTTAGTGTTTTTACAACTTTTTGACGGGACTTCGATCCAACCCCCCTCCCCCCCCCCCCCTAGATCCACCCCAGGAGACACAGCAATAAATATGAAAAAATAAAAAATAAAACAAAACTAGACGTTGTGGTTCACGTTCTCCAGACAACGTAGAATTTAGTCATTTCACGTTGTTGTTTTGGAGAGGACGGCAAAGAAATGTACCCAGATTTATAACGCTCTTGCATAGCCATTGTACTGTTCATTAAATCTGCTGTTTAGTGATCATTGCCGTTGCCGTGGCCGTTGCTGTCAAATTTTTCTTAACAGTTAAGCTCCCTCCTATCACTTCGACGAGTAGTGCCCTCATACGGGACATTTATTTTCATCGTTTTCCAAGAAATGGCGCGCGGGGGATTACGGGTCATATGATAATTCATGTTATTATTCAAATTCCCTGCACTGTACGAATTCCGATTTTCTGATTGGTTGATTTGTATCACGTGACCCTGGGTTGTGACGTAACAACCTCCTTGATGTCATTTTCGCGGTGTAATAGCCGTGGTGTAAATTGAATACACCACTGTTATTACACCATGGCTTCGGCTAACTCAAAGTTTAACGATTTTTTGTTTGCAGTGTATTCAATTTGAATAATAAAAATTTTAACGCACTCATTGCTCGTGAATATTATTGGGATTTACCTGCACTCGTTCACCAACAATGAACTCGAAATTTTCAATACCGCACTCGGCGGCCTCGTGCAGTATTGAAATTTCTCGTTCATTGTTAGTGAACTCGTGCCGGTAAAATCCCTATAATTCACTCGCTGAGTGTATTAACCTGTAATTAGTATCACACCAACTCGTAGACTAATGCAATCCTGCATTTTAATTATTACCCTACGGACTTGACATTTTCCAGGGCTACCAGGTCTGTAAAGGATGTTTAACAGATATGCCTGCGTCCAAACGATGTAGCGTGTCTGTTCATGTTATTATTCAAATTTCATACACTGTATGAATTCACGATTTCCTAATTGGTTGATTGTACCACGTGACCCTAGGGTTGTGACGAAACAACCTCCTTGGACCGTTCATTATCGTGGTGAATCAGCCGTGGTGTAAATTCAATATACCACTGTCATTACACCATTGGCTGTTCGGTCGGGCTTGACTCAAAGTTTTGACACGATTTTTTTTGTTTTGCAGTTGTATTTCAATTTGAATAATAAAAATGTTAACGCACGCCTTGCTAGTGAATTACTTGCGATTTACCTGGCACTCGTTCACCAACAATGGAACTCGACAATATTTCAATTACCGGCACATCGGCGGGCCTCATGCACCTAGGTCAATATTGAAATTATCTTCTGCGTATCATCTGTTAGGTGGAACCTCGTTGCAGGTACAATACCCGAATAATCGACGTCGCTTAGAGGCACGTTAACCTTGTAATTAGTAGATCACCCAAACGCGCCTAGACTGACACGCAAATCCATGCATTATTAATCTATTACCCTAACGACTTGCCATCACCAGGTGCTACCACGGTCTGCACACCTAGGTATGTTTAACAGATATGCCTGCGTCCAAACGATGTAGCGTGTCTTGTTTAAACTGCATATCCTACACATGGTGGTACAGCATATCAGGGTCCAAATTTAAGCATTTGCGTTATCATCCCCCACCCCCGTTCGAATTTACGTAATTACGCTGATTCCCCGCTTTCTAATTTCGCAGTTGGGACTGTTTGTTTTACGGCTTCCGTGTTCGATAGTATGGGTTTCACCTACGCCAGTTTATGATAACAAATTGTATAATGATCCATTCGAATGTTTGTTTTTTGCTGTTATTATATTTTGTCTTTCTGTTACGATGGTCAAAAGCCCCTACCGCGCTTCGCCCCCCTAGTTTTGCTTGTTTTGAGCTTGTTATTCTGTGAACAGCAGTTATCAGCGTTGCTTGTTGTCGTTCTAACCCTTATAACCAATTGCTTCTTCTTGTGCAAGTTTCTTATCCTCTACTTCCATTATCGCAATTCCAGTTGTGCACTTAACGCTGTTATAGCCGTGCTGTTACGCTGTTCATGTTATGCTGTTTACCGCTGTTCAAGATGTGCCTGCGCTCGTTCTGTTTTGCTATGAACACCTGCCGGCCTGCAAAGCTATCACACGCTAAGCTGTGCAGTTGGCCAAATTTTCGCTCAGTTTACTATTTGTATTCATTTACATTGTTAAGTTTAGATTTTCGTAGTTTGTGTTAGTGTCAATAAAAATTGTTGGCTAAGGTATTTCAAAAAGCGGAAACACCCATTATGCACCGACAAATTTTGAGCGAATCTACCGCAAACTGTCTTGAAAAGCATATTTATTGCTACTTTCATTGTACTAGTTTGTCCATGGTCCGCATAAAAACAGTAGTAAAAAATCAATTTAAAGAAAACCGCGGATATTCTGAAGTTAACCTAAAACACGTTTCGCTGGCAGACACTGCACTTGTGTAAAATTCACACTGATGATGACAATTTTACAAACTTGAAGTTGTTGTTAAGTCAGTTCCCACGTACCTCTACGCTCAGTAAGACAGACAGACAACCAAGACAGATCAGTCAAATAGTAACGAAGCTAGTTTAGGCTGAGTTCAGTTGCCTGATTACCACATTTTGTGGACGAAGAGGTCAATTCACCCTTATCAATCAATCTTCCATTGAAATTTGGATTTATTGTTGTTCTTTTGTTTCAAGGACAACGCTCCCCCCCCCCCCGCTTTCAGTGTCTTATCTCATTTCATGCCATCAGGAACATGTTCATTTGCAAATCGCTTCCAGGGAAACTTCAAATGAATCCGCAACATTTGGTCGAATTTTCATAAGAACATAGTATAAGAAAGATTAAGAATACGAAAAATGCGTGGAAACAGATTCTGCCCTCCTCAAAACCCTCCCTTCGTCTGTTATGGCCTACAGTAATTCCGTTGGGATGCCTGTGGCAGGCCACGGTAAGTTTTCGGGTGAATTTCTTTTTCATCGTCGACGCAAAACGGCAAATTTGATTGACAGCTGAAACTATCTTTATTTCCAAACAATCTGCGATCAGTCTCGCAAGGACTGTAATTTCCAAGCATAATTTCTGCGATTCGGGCAAGGAACATTTCGCGATTCTGCGATCCTGGCAAGGAGAGGAAATAAACAGGAACAGAAGGTAAGACATTTTAGAAGGCATTTCGACATTGTGTATTGAATTGAACATCATCCGTTCCGTAATTACGCACTGGCATCGAAGTCATTGTTCACTGAGCCTGCCAAACGAACCAACGAGTTCAGGCACCAAACCTGAGTGGCGGTTCATTCGGCTAACGTCCCTAACTGCGTAGTCTAAACATTAACAAGATGTTTTTAAGGAACTTTGAAACACGATATTCATTGCATCAGTGTACATGTATTCACGACAAATCAAGAAGTCCATCACGGAAAATATCGACACCAACCAATTCAAAAATTGGCTCAAATATATGTTAGTTTGCAATTGAAGATATTTCAGCCTCGCGAGTTTTACTCTAGCTATCGAAATTTTCCCAGTTAAATCCGTGAGTCTACAATCATGCTACGTGATGTGTAAAGTTTTGTGTATCTTGCCGAAGGATTCTTGCTGACATTGAGCTTACCTGTTTACCAGAACGCACATGTAAATAGTGTTTCCGAAAAGGTTTATTCCATTCGATGTTATTTATTTCCAGTGTTCCACTGTTAACATTTAAAAATAAAAAGGGACATATGTGTTCAGGAGAATTCCTCATACTTCTGATGGATGGAAACTTTAATCCTTTCGCTATCTTGAATAAACAAGGACGGGAATAAACAAGAACACATTATCTATACCAGTTGCGTTACGGTGCGTTACGTTTGTCTCTCACACAAGTGATGAGCCTACTTCAGTTCTTTTCTCGTACAAAAGAGCTTCTAATTATATAACAGACAATAGGTATTTTAGCCTGTTAATGTTTTGGCAGATTCGTTACGTTCATTGACGGCAACACAGCCCTTCACAATATTTTAGTCTTCAAATTAGTAAAACGTTGCGTTACCATTCATGTCTAAAGATTTTCTGCAGTTCTCGCGATCTTAAAATAACAGATCTAGCCTCAAAACAAATTCCATTTTTCACGTTGCAATATTACTTCTGCCAGTGATTTTCCGCCGGCCTACGCCATTTACTACTTCAAGCACAGTGACAATTTCTTCAACACTTTCTTCAGTGATTTTTATGGCCGATCTAACTGATTAATCCGGCGTGGCAATTAACTTAACTTCACAATTCATTCCAATGCTGCGCTCCCTAGCCCAAGCATCCCACGGAATCGCCTTTTGGCGTCTTGTTGTGTATCAAATTGCTAGTCGCAATTCAGTATGCATAGTGCTAGTTTCAAAATATCTTATTTATTACGAAGTGCTTTACATCAGTTCCATACTTGCTGGTGGCCACACAGGTGTAGTTACCTTCCCGGTATAATTTACTGCTTGCAGAGTTTGTGGTGTTCATTAGCACTGTAAAGTTTCGTATCAATGCTATCTATATGGGAGGGGTTCCAGTGGCTAAACATAACACTTGGTTACCTGGCTCTACTCTCACCGCAGTATCTACAATCTTTTTTGGCACTGGTGAAGTAATGATTGAATGCAGTAAGTACTGTACTGTATTTGGCTCTTGGTCAGGGTATACGATTTTACGTCTGACCCTCCCATTTACCCAATTAAAAATAATAATATCTACTCATTTGAGTGAATGGGAGGGCCAGACGTGAAACCGTATACCATGACCGAGAGGCAACATGATAGTTCCCGTCTGGCCCGATCTCGCTCAGTAAAGAAGCATTTTATCATATGACCGCTTAGTGTTTTAAATTTTTGAAAATTCTGTTTGAACCTAAATAATACGCGACTACGTAACATCAGATGGCCGTGCGTGGGACAACTACAAAATATATTCCGCAATAAAAGCTTCTCATTTATTTATTCGCTTCGGAATCCGGCAAGAAACGCCACAATTCATCGATCGGAAAAAAACACGGCTACTTAACCTAAGCAAGGAATCTCGATACCCTTAAGCTAAAAAAGGTAAAAAATTACTTAACAAATAAATAACAGAGGAGAAATTTCTCGATTAAAACACAATAATTCGCAAAATTAGCAAGAACCGGTTCAAATGGTCTGTGCCGCTTCAGACAATCTAAAAAACACTAAAAGATGCATATTGCTGAGAAGCACTCGTCATTCGGTTTGTGTCTCCAACCTCAGCTCTTTTTTTTCTGCTCTTGCTGCCTACCAGGTTTTTAACAGAGCAGAGCACAGTTGAGGCAATTCTTCTTTGTTAATTATTTTAAAAAGAACTGCCATACGAAACTCTTTATAACGTCTGCCTTGATGTGATTAACATGAACTCAGTTTTTGTCAGATTTAATATAAACTGACAACCATCGTTTAGCCTACATATAACATCTGTAATGTGGATGATTTGTTCCAAGCATTAAAGTGCAGAAAAGACGAAAAGAAAGCTACCATGATGCACAAAGACTTAAAACGGAATGACTTCCGAATATTGCAGGTCTCTAATAAGTTAAGTGTTTCGAAAAGTGACGTCTATTAGATTTAGGAATAGTTAAAACAAGCTAGCATTTCCATAAATCCGCATTGATCACAAAAGAAAAGTTTTTCTTTCTTTCTTTTTCTTCCCGCGGAGTAGAGTTGTGGAACAGCTTACGATCGCACTATACTATCGTATTTGTAGCTAGCAACGTTCTTCACCTCCCGCCTCGACTAGCTAATGCTAACTGCAGTTTGCATAAATTCCCTTCTCAGTTGTGTTCTTTCACATTGTTAAAGTTTAGATTATTGTGTTTATGAATAAAATTTGTTGTTGTTGTCAATTGTTGTTGTTGTTAAGGTATTTCAAAAGTAAACCATATCACCACAAATTCTGATTGAATTTACTCAGCTGTCTCAAAAAACAGGTTATTGCTATTTAATTTTCATTGTGTTTGATTTTGTAATTGGTCCTGATAATAGCAATGGTAAAATAAAAATGCGACATTCTTGAATGAATAAATGTGTATTTATATACCGCACATATCACCTATCGCCTCATGGCGATTTACAAATGTTATAAGGGACCTTTGGATCGGAGGACGAGGACGACTACGAGTACGAGTTTTCCGTACTGAGCATGCGCATAAGGTTTGGAGGCCTACATTTTTTGTAGTCGTCCTCGTCCTCCGATCTAAAGGTCCCTATTGAGAGAGATCGAACGTCAACTTGTGAAGGCGCCTCTGGCTGCCGCTATCAGTTCTTATTATCCAACTGCACCACGTAGAGTACAAATAACGCCCCAAACGAGTACAAATATCACGCAGGTATTTGTACTCCAGAGGACCGGTTAAACAGGTTTGGTTTGCTGTTGACCAATCAGTCAGCTGGATTTCCCGCGCCAAATCCGTTCCGCTTCGCATACTTCTGTCACGCATTCCCCGTAAATAAATAGCTGCGAAATTCACCCGCACGGACATAAAAATTTCGCGTGTTGGATAATAAATCTCTTATTAGACGTCTTGTTGTGTAGTATCGCTGAGAATTTTTTCTCGTTGTTTGTATTTTGACTCGCCCAACGGGCTCGTCAAAATACTGCACAACTCGTAAAAATACTCAGCGATCCTTCACAACAAATCTCGCCCACCCACCCAACTCATGCATGAAATGTAGGATGAAACTAGAGATAGACCACCACACCGGGTACTTCGTGCCCTACTCTTTTCGATAAATGTGCGGGTTCTTTAACGTCCTCTGCTAACCATGTAACACTGAAGACGCAGGAAACGGGGCCTACTATTTATAGTCTTTATCCGAGAAGATTTGAATGTCTAACCATGTGCAGATTTAATTACGTGCAAAGGCAGTACATTCTCCTCAGTTATTTTAAAACCCTGAGTGTTGGTCCGGTCTGGGACTCGAACCCCTCGACCTCCCGCACAGCAGACTGGTCCTCTACCAACTGAACTAAATAGGCTACCCTAACTGAAACGCGTATTGGCAGACATAACACTATGTAAAATTCACAATCATGATGACAATTTTTGCAACTGTAGTTGTTAGTTTATTCAGTAAGTCACTCAGTCGGACAGGCAGACAGTCACAGTCAAGCAGTCAATTAGTAAGTAAGCTAGTTAGAAAAAGCTAGTTGGAAAAAGACACGTCTCTTTACTTTCACGCGGGAGGTTGCTAAGCACGAAAGAAGCGTAAGAGTGCGACTCTAGCTTCTTGAGTGCTTAGCAAACCTCCCAAGTGCATCCATAACTCAATAGTACACGCTATGGCGTTTACCATTATTTTGTGACATAACATTGAGACATCGAGGCAACAAAAGTCTTTTTATTAAAGGTCAAATGCAACGAAATTGGGCCTAGTTTGATTTCGACTTAAAATAAAAGATTGTAATCAAAATAATCGTAATCCAATGTTTTCACATGATTTCATAAAAACATCGCCGAGATATTTGACGCTGAAAATGGCCCTTTTTCTTCGCCTTACAAACGGAATGGTTCCTGGAGACGTCGGAAAATTGTCGGAACTGGATTTTGTGACGTCATAATTGGGGAGCTTCCCGTTCAGAACAGAGAGCAGACACAGCAAACATGGTTGTTTTTATTGTAGTAGTCATTCAAAATCTATGGAATGAGCCTTGTTTACTCCCTTTGGAAGACGAAAAATCAGCAGAGAATAGCTCACGTTGGTTAAAGCGAGGATAGTATTGATAGAAGAAAGGATTTTTAATCGCCTGTTTGAATCATCTGGCCGTATAGCTACATCTCGTCTTCTTCCTGTCGGCAAACTTTTTAGAAGAAACCTCTTGGAGCAATATGTTTCGTAATGGCTTAGCTGGGTTTCAAGTTCAATCCCAAAAACAAAAACAGAGAAGCTGTACCAAATGTCGTAATTGTAAAGCCATGTATTGACGACGAACACCCTACGAACAAACGCTCTACAAGCAAGTAATGCTGTTGTTCGGCAGCCATATTGTGACGAGCAGAGAGCGAGGTAAAGTCGCTGTATATAAAATCTATTGCTGCGTTTTCTTATATCAAGTCTTGAATTTTCAGATACTTAATGTAATTTTCTAAACTCAGTCTAGTGGAAATAAAGCATTAGCGGTTGAATGATTCTGTAAAACGATTTCACGCCATTGTGATTTACATACATACATACTTTATTCGTCCCAAATGGGCTTTTCAGAATAAAGAGATAATTAATACTATATATACAATTTTGTTATTGAGATTTAAAGCTTAAGATTTAATTTAAGAAAAGCCTAAATAAATCATCTTGAATTCCCGATTTTCAGCACCAGCATTGTCATTTAATAGTTGAACAAAATAAAAAACATATTTTACAAGAGTATTTTGGATTTTCCTCGTTCTTAGTCCAGCTGTTAGTCGTAATTTGCTGCGATGAGGTAATTGCTTACGGAGGAGACTACCATGTCGAGAAAGAAGGGAGTGGCTACTAGCCTGGGGGGGAGTTAGCCTTAACAGAAGCATCATGTTTTGTTGTTTAAAAATGTTTTTCACCTCTAAAGTTTGATTACTACAGCTCAAAAGGGCTGATTGAAGGGCAAACAATATAACTAGATTTTAATATCTAGCCGAAAAGTTACAAAACTGAAATTAATATTAATTTGGGACTTTGAACAACCCAGCCCTGAAGAGGACTAATCTAGATGTGGCTCAAGCTTTTATTGATCCCTGAGAGATGCAATCCTGCCTGGACCATCCTAAAACAGACCTACAAGTAAAAACTAAAAATGATACCCAGTGCTTTTATCTGGGATTTCATACCTGATATTGGTAGGCCTATGTATGACTATATTTTTTTAACTCTCACTTGTAGCCCTAAGTGATACTTTGTGGGGTCAAGACAAGGCATTTCACCTTGAATACCTTAAGTCAGGTCTGTAGCCAGTATGAGGAAAATTCAGGAAATTGCCTCAACCATATTTGTTTTCAATTTCTGTTGTTTCTTTTTTGTAGTAGAAAGTAAGTTGTTGTTAGAAAAGAAAATTTAATAGGCCACTTTCGATATATTAAAATTCAGCTTGATAGTGAGGCTTAGAGGACACAAACAAAAGAAATGAATAAACACTGTCCAAAAGACACTCTGGTAAAACCAAACAAATTACAAACGTGGTCTGTTTCAACCTTTAAAGGTAAGCTTAAGTATTACCGTTATAAAATTGTTAAATATAAACCTCGAGCTTTCAACAGAAAAATTGAAATAAAACCAATTCCTATTTTGCCTAATATTTCGCTTACCGCGAACAATCACTTCTGATATTGTTGTATTTTTTCGCGTCGATTTTCAGGATTTTATGCACAATTCCACCGGCTATGTTATAAAACAATTGGTTCATGCTTTTAGCTGTGCACTATCGAGTTATGGAGCACTTGGGAAGTTTGGTGAGCACTCAAGAAGCTAGAGTTGCTCTCGGCTATCGCCTCGGGCAACTCTTACGCTTCTTTCGTGCTCTCCAAACTTCCCGCGTGCTCCATAACTCGATAGTGTACGCTAAAGCATGAAACCAATTGTTAATTAAATCGGTGCATCTGATTGGCTGATATTAAAAAATCGTAGGAAAAAAAAAAAACAATATCAAAGTGACATCAACAACACTTTTTTCTTGACATGTGCTCCATTCCCCTAAAATCTACCTCCCGGTAAAATTTTAGCTTTGTTCTATGCGCCAATCAAAAATTAGCCTTTTTGGTGCATCAAGAAATTTGTAAGTTTAAGATGTGTTATATTTACAAATGCAAACAAATTCAAAGCCAAAATGAAAAGATGTTCGAACAGAATCCAGTGTATCTACTTGTCAATTTGAAATTCAAATTTTGCACTTTTTGCATGTGGACCAATGACATAATTTAATTTGATTAGAGTGATCAGTGCCAGGATAATAACTGCTGCTATTTCCACTGCCTATTGTTCTTTTGCCTACTTGTTACATGGAGCATTCGTCATCTGAAGGTTCGGACACACACAGGGGACTGAGGTCCCCGAAGCACGTCCGCTGGCGCTAGTTCCTCCTGTGTGTGTGTCCTGACCTTCAGATCGACGTTAATGGCTCGCATGTAACAAGTAGGGCAAAGTACTATATAGGCAGGTGGAATTATAGTCTAGCAGTTATGTGATCGCAGGGGGGGGGTACACTGTATCACTCTAATTCAAATAAAATTATGTGCATTGGTCGCCTACATGCCAAATAAGGTGGCCAAAAAATCTTGAATTCAATTTGACAGTAGATACAGCTGGATTTCTGTCGAACATCTTTTCATTTTGCTTTGAATTTGTTGGCATTTGTATGCATATAACGCAATCTTAAAGTGCCTTACAAATTCTTGATGGCACCAAAATAGGCTAATTATTTGATTGACCATAGAACAAAAGGCTAATATTTTTACACGGGAGGTAGATTTTGAGAAAATGGTAGCAGCATGCAAGAACAAGTGTTGTTGATGTCACTTTGATATTGTTTTTTTGGGGAAGGATGTTTGCCTAAAAGAGCGATTTTTAATATCAGCCAATCTAGATGCACCGTCATTTAATTACTTGGTTCATGTCTTTAGGGGCGTACCCTTATCGAGTCTGGAGCACTGAGCATCTGGAAGTTTGGAAAAAAAAGGGCACGAAAGAGCGTAAGTAGTTGCCGGCCGAGGCGTTATAGCCGAGAGCGAACTCTAGCTTCTGTAGTGGCTCACCAAGACTTCTCCAAGTGCTGCCTATAACCGATAGTGCACAGCTAATAAGCGATTGTAACCTAATTGTTTATTAATAACTTGGGGGGTGGGGGGGGGGGCCGGTGGGAATTGTGGCATAAAATTCCTTGAAATCGACGCGAAAATACAACAATTATCAGAAGTGTTATTGTTCGCAGGTTTTAGCGATATATGTTAGGTGCGAAATAGAAATTGGTTTTTTTCTATATTTTTGCATGTTGAAGGTTTCTCGTAGGTTTATATTTAAACATTTTATAACGTTAATACTTAAGCTGACTTAAAGGTTAATAATATACTAGAGCAGTCTTGTGATTTGTTTGGTTTTCAGTAGTGGTCTTTTTGACACAAGCGTTTATTATTAGTCTTTTGTTTTGTGTCCCTCGTAAGCTCTCACTACATCAGTGCTGATTTTGAATATATCGTGAAAGTGGGTCGCTATTAAATTTTCTTTTCTAACAGACAACTTAGCTTTCTACTAGCAAAAAGAACTAACAGAGAATTGAAACAATATGAGTTGAGGCATTTCCTGATTTCCGAAGGGATCATACTGGCTACGACCTGACTGGTAAGGGTATTCAGGGTTGAATTTCCCCCGCTTGTCTTGACCCCACCATATCAATTAGGCTACAAGTGAGATTAAGACTAATATAGTCATACATAGCTACTATTCAGGTATGGAATCCCAGATAAAAGCCTGGTACATTTTTTAGTTTTGAGCTTGTGAGGTCTGTTTTGGATGGTCCGCAGGATTGGGCTCTCTCAGGATCAATAAAAGCTTGAGGCCCTCTAGATTATCGCTCTTCAGTCCCCCCCCCCCACTGGGTTGTGCAATCCTGAATTAATATTAACTTCGGATTTGTAAATTTGCGAGTATTAAATCTTAGTTATATTGTTTGCCTCTTCATGCAGGCTTTTGAGGCTGTATATATTGGCAACTTTAGTATGGTGAGAAAACATTTTCTAAACAACAAAACATGATGGCTTCTGTAGGTCTTATACTCCCCCCTCAGGCTAAGTACCACTCCCTTCTTTTCTCGACATGGTAGTCTCCTCCGTAAGGTGCATTTACCTTCATCGGCAGCTAAATACGACTACAGCTGGAGCTGAAAGTACGAGGAAATCCTAAAATACTCTTGATAATGATGTTTTTACTTGTTCGGACTATTAAGTGACATGCTGTGCTAAATGCGGGAATTCAGATGATTTAGTTAGGCTTTTTTCATTAAATTAAATCTTAGGAGGCTTTAAATCTGCAATAACAAATTGTATATATTATAGTGATTAGATTATCTCTTTATTTCTGATAAAGCCATTTGGATCGGAATAAATGATGTTCATGCTATGTTAGATCTACAATGGCGTTATCGTTTGTTCAGGCATTCACCGCTATGCTTTATTTTCCCTAGACTGTTTAGTTTGTTTCATAAGTATCTCTCAATTCATCACCCCCCGCCGGCCCGGCGGGTCACCTCCGCCCCCGTGTGGGCCTGGTTGGGCTTGTATATAAGAAAAGCGCAGCAGATAGTTTTTTTATACAGTCGACTTTAACCCTCGCTCGTTCTGCTCTCAGCAATATGGCATGCCGAACTAACAGCATTACTTCTGGCTTAGCATCGCTTAAAGGGGTATGGATCGCGTTATGGTGTGAGGATAGTTTGGCGTGTCGTCACGATAGCATATGGCTTTGACATTAGGCGGCAATATTTGTATATATCAAGCTGTGCTCGTCTGTTGTGTGTTCGTTTGTGGATTGTGAACTTGTAAAATGCCGCCTATAAGCCATTCACGGAGAACATCATTGGTCGCTCTCTAATACAGTCGTTCTTCGGGACGTTTGCCGACTGGAAGTAATACGAGATGTAGCTATAGCTGGCCAGATGATTCAAACAGGCAGAAATATCAAAAATCCTTTCTTGCTATAAAATACTTCGCTCCTTGTAACCAACGGATGTCTATTCTCTGCTGTTTTTCGTTCTCCACAAGGGAGATATACAAGGCTCATTCCATAGATTTTGAATGTACTATACAAAAAACAACCATTGTGCTGTGTCTGCTCCGGTTCTGAAGCGGGAAGCTCCCCGATTATGACGTCTACAAAATCCAGCTTGCCGGGGGGACATATTTTGCGAGCACGCGATGGTTGTCTCGGGCAGGTACCATTCCTGTTGTGAAGTCGAAGAAAAAGGCATTTTCTCAGCGTCAATATTGCTCGGCGATGTTTTTATGAAGATCATGTGACATTGGATTAGTGGGAAAGATGGGGGACAAAAAGAAAAAGGGCGATTTATTTTGGATTAGGGCAATCTTTTATTTTAAGTCGACATCAAACCTGAGTCTCCAATTTCGTTGGCATTTGACCTTTAATAAAAAGACTTTGTTGTGCTCGATGTCTATGTTATGGATCCACAAAATATAATGGGTAAAAACGGCACATAGGCGTGTACTCTTGCGTTCTATGGATGGCACGTTGATGGGTAGGTTGTTGCTAAGGCACATCAAGTAAGCTACGAGGGGGGTCCGCACGTCGTGACGCTTGCTTCCCGTGGGGGGCTGTAGTGCGGGACGCGCTCGGCCGCGTGAAAGTAGAAGAGACGTGTGCTTTTTCCAAGCTAGCTTTTTGCTCTGTAAGGGGAACGCTAGCTCTACTTACTGAAGTTGGACTGCCTTGACTGTGCGGCTGTCTGCCGGGGTGGTCCGTACGTGAGTGGGGTCTACTTAGGCTGGAATATAGCACTCAACAACTATACATGTTGCAAAAATTGGTCATCATTGATTGTGAATTCTGTACAATATGTGGTAATTGTCTGGGGTCCACTATAACGCGTATTCTAGGTTAAGGGTAGCCTCGGTTTAGTTCAGGTGTGGTAGAGGGAGCTGCATGTCTGCTGTGGCGGGAGGGTCGAGGGTTGCGAGTCCCGAACCAGGATGCTAACTGCAACACTCGGAAAGGTTGTTTAAAGATAACTGGAGGAGAATGGTACACCCTGGCCTTATGCAGCGTAACTTAAATCTGACAGCATGGTTAGTTACAAGTCATAAATGCGTTCTCGGATAAAGAACTAAAGAAGATATGAGTAGGGCGCCCGGTGTTGCCTTTGGGACGCAGTGCTTAGGCAGTGTTACGATGGTTAGCACGAATAGGGGACGTTAATAGACGCGGGGCGCACATGTTAGTCCGAAAAGAGTAGCGGGGGCAGCGAAAGGTAGCCCGGGTGTGGTGAGTCTAGTCTCTAGTTTCATCGCTACATATTTCTATGCATGGAGTTTGGGTGGGTGAGGGTCGAACGAGATGTTGTTTGTGAAGGATCGGCGTGAAGTATGTTTTTTACGAGTTGTGGCAGTAGTTTGACCGAGCCCGGGTTGGGGCGAGTCCACAATAGCAAAGGCACGAGAGAAGAAGATTCTGCAGCGATGAGAACTACCACAGGGGCGGGGTCACAAGACTTCTAATAAGAGATTCTTATTATCGCCCACGACCGAAATTTTTATTGTCCGTGGCGGGTGTAATTTCCGCAGGGCTATTTATTTACAGGGGGAATGCGTGACAGAAGTATGGCAAAAAAATGCGAAGAGGGCGGAACAGGATTTTGGGCGTCGGAGATATGCCCGCTGACTGAGTTGGGTCCCAGGAAAGAAAGGGGGACGAGCGAAACAAACCCGAGGAAAGGCAAGAAACTGTTATAAAACGGAACGGGATGGAGGAGGGGGCGGTCCTCTGCTGGAGTAAAACAAATCACTGTGCGTGATATTTGTACCTGCGTGATGGGGGGCTGTAGTGTTGTCACTCTGCGGGTGGGGGGCTTAGTTGGATTATAAGAACTGCTGATAGGCGGCATCTGGGCGCTAGAGGCCCGGACCGCCTTCACAAGGTTGACGTTCGAATCTCGATCTCAATAGGGGTACGCCGTTTAGAATCGGCGAAAGGAGACGAGGTACGGAACTACTAAAAAATGGTAGGGCGCATCCGAAACCTTATGCGACAGCAGGGGGGGTGCTCACGAGGGAATACGAAAAAGCGGGGGGGGAGGAAGGGTGAAACGGTCGTACTCGATGTAGTCGTCCGGTCAGGGTCTCTCGCGTCCGATCGCAAAGGTCGCGGGGGCTTATAACTATGGTTGTAAATCGCCATGAAGGCGGATAGGAGGTGATGTGGGCGGGTATGATAAAATACAGCATATGGGGTAATAGGGATCATGGGGGGGGGCTAAGACATGTCGCATTTTTTTATTTGTACCATTGAACTGAACTGACTCAGGGCCAATACAAAATCAAACAGCAGGGGATGGGGGGGATGAAAATTACATAGCAGTCAAAAAGCCTGATTTATTTGAGACAGGAACTGAGTACAGAATTTCCAAGTTCAGAAGTATTTGTGGTGATAATGGTTATGACTTTTGCACCCCATTAGGACCTTTAACAACAACAAACTACAAGTTGACCAACAAAACCCACGAAGTATTTAATTGCTAAATAACGGAACAAATCATCCTAATAACTTTAAACGGATGTGAGAGAGTAACGACACACTGAGTAAGGGAATGTTATGGCCAACTGCAGATTAGCATTCGCTTAGCTCGGAGGGCGGGAAGTGTGAAGAAAAACGTTGCTAAAGCTACAAATTACTGATAGTACTCACAAGTAGCGGATCGGGTAGGCTGGGTTTGACCGTACAGACTCTAAGACTAACTACAACGGCGGGAAGAAAAGGAAAGAAAAGAAACACAGCTAAATTTCTGTGTTGTGATGCAATGCGGATATTTAGTGGAGGAAATGCTAGCAAAATTTGTATTATTGAAAAAGTGACTATTCGCTTAAATGCTAGATTAAGACGGTCAACTCTTAATTTTCAGAATACGACGTTAACTTATTAAGAGACTGCTTGGGCATATATTCGGAAACGTCATATCCGGGGAGGGGGGTTTTAGAAAGGGTCCTTTGTGTGCATCATGAGTAGGGCTTTGGCTCTTTTCGGGGGGGGCTTTTCCCCCTGTACAGCTTTAATGCATTGGAACAAATCATCCACATGGACATACAGGATCGTTAATAATGTAAGGGCTGCAACGCTGGGTGAAAATGTCGAGTTTATATTAAAAAATCTGAGCAAGAAACTGAGTGTCATGTTAATGCACGTATTCAAGGCAGAGGACCGTTATAGACAGCAGTTTGCGTAATGGGGCAGTTCTTTTTAAAATAATTAACAAAGAAGTTAAGTTGCCTCAAAAAAAGCTTGTGGCATCAAAGTGAGCTGGGACTGATAAAAACTCTGGTAGGGGAGTCAGGCAAGAGCTAGAAAAAAAAAGATGCTGTAGGTTGGTAAAGAGGGACACAAACCGAAATGAGGCGAGTGTCGTGTACTCAGGCAATAAGTGCAGGATCTGGTTGAGTATGTGTTTTTTTTTAGATTGTCATGAGAGCGTGCACAGAGACCCGGCGTGTTCTAAATTTGAACCACGTGGTTCTTGGCTCATGTGTTTGCGAATTATTGTGTGTTTTAAGAATAGGGCGAGAAATTTTCCTTCGCTCTGTTATTTTATTTGTCTAAGGTCATCTTTTTTAACGACCAAGTTTTTTAGCTTGAAGGGTGATAGATTGCCTGTGCCTTGGGGGAGGTTAAGTAGCCGTGTTTGGTTTTCCGGGGATCGGCTGAAATTGTGTCGTTTTCTTAAAAGCCGAGATTGCCGCGGAAGGGCGAAGTAAATAAATGAGTATAGGCTTTTAATTAGCGGAATATTTATTTGTGTAGTTGTGGCAACCAGCGGCGGCGCACGGCCATGCTAGATGTTAGCGCTTCGTCAAAGGCGTAATTAATGTTAGGTATCGACGACAGAATTTTCAAAATTTAAGAACTGTACTAAGGGGGGGCGGGGTCATGCATGAATAAAATCGCTTCTTTAGCTGGGAGGCTGAGATCGGGCGCCTAGGACCGGGACCTGTCATGTTGCAAAAGCCGACGGGACTATCTGTTGCCTCATGGGCGGGCGGGTAATGCGGTTTACACGGTCGGGGCCCTCCCAGGGGGGGCCATTCAACAGGTCAATATGAGTAGATAATTAAAGGGTTATTTTTACTGTGGGTAGAAGGGAATGGGGGGAGGGTCAACGTGACGTAAAATCGTATGAGCTGCTCTAGACCATAGAGTGCAGCCAGAATGAGCAGTTACGGCGGTATCTTAGCTGCAATTCAATGCGTACGTCACCTTCATTTGTGGGGATTTGTTGGTTTTTTTGTTGTTTGGGGTTGTTTGGGGTTGGGGGTGCTGTTCCTTATCTGATTTTTTGTTTTTGGTTGGGTGTTTTAGGGTTTATTTTTTTCTGGTTTTTTTGGGTGGGAGGGGTTTGGTGTGGGGTGGTTTTGCTGTGGTTTTGTTGGTGCGGGGGGTGGGGGTAAGTTTTTTTTTGTAGTGAAGCCAAAAAGATTGTAGATGAACTGCGGTGGGGAGGGTGAGAGTAGAGGTACGCAGGTAAACGGCAAGTGTTTATGTTTAGGGGGCGCCACTTGGAGACGCCGCTGCGCCCTAATAAGATAGCATTGATACGAAACTTTACAGTGCTAATGAAAGCCGCCCACGAAACTCTGGCGAAGCGAGTAAATTATAACCAGGGAAGGGTAACTGAGCATCCTGTGTGGGCACCAGGTCAAACGTATGGAAGACTGATGTATTTTATTAGCACATTCCCGTAGATTAAATAAGATATGTGTTGAAACTAGCACTATGCATACTGTGAGTAGTTGTGGCGTGGACTAGGCAATTTGATACTAGGTCAACAGAAGGACGTCCAAACGGCGATTCCGTGGGAAAATGGGGACCTTGGGGGGCTGAGGGAGCGCAGGGCATTTGTAATGAATTGTGGAAGTTAAGTTTAATGTGGGCCACGGCGGATTAATCATGTAGAATCGGCACATGAAAAAAAATCATCTTGAAGAAAGGTGTTGGAAGAAATTGTCGACTGTGCAATTGAAAGTAGTTAAATGGCAGTAGGGTGCGCTGGCGGAAAATCACTGGCTCAGAAGTAATTATTTGGCTAACGTTAAAAATGGATATTGGGAAGGGGTGGTTGAGGCTATTTATCTGTTATTTTAAGATCGCGAGAACTGCAGAAAATCTTTTAGAACATGTAATGGTAGCGCTACCTGTTTTAACTAATTTGAAGACATTAAAATATTGTGAAGGGCCTGTGTTTGCCGTCAATTAACGTAAGCGAATCTGTGCTGGCTCAAACGATTAACAGCTAAAAATGACCTATTGTCTGTTATAATTTGATAGTTAAGCTCTTTGTAGCGAGAAAAGAACTGGAGTAGGCTCATCAGCTGGTGTGAGTTAGATGCTAAACGTAACGCACCGTAGCGCTAACTGGTATAAGGCTAATGTGTTCTTGTTTATTTGCTTCCTTTGTTTATTCAGATTAGGCGAAAGGATTATAAGTTTCTCATCCTTTGTTCTATTGGGTGCGGTGCATGTGCAGAAGTATGAGGAATTCTGCCTGAACAGCGCTATGTCCCTTTTTTATTTTTAATGTTAAAGTGCAGTGGTAGAGCGGCTTTGGAATAAATAAGCATCGTAATGAGGGAATTGAACCGCTGTTCGGAAACACTATTTACATTGCGTTCTGTAAACAGGTAAGCTCAATGTCAGCAAGTGTATCGCTTCCGCAAGATTACACAAGAAAAACTTTATCACATCAGCGTAGGCATGGATTGTAGACTCATTCGGGATTAACTGGAAATTTCCGGGATAAGCTAGAGTTAGAATATACTGCGCGAGCCTGAAATATCTTCAATTGCAAACTAACTATATTATTTGAAGCCAATTTTTGAAGTGGTTGGTGTCGATATTTTACCGTGTATGGACCTTCTTTGATTGTGCGTGAATACCTGTACACTGATGCAATTAATATAGTGTTTGCAAAGTTCGCTTAAAAAAAACATGCTTGTTTAATGTTTATACGGACTACGCTAGTTAGGGACGTTAGCGTAAGAACCGCCTACTCAGGTTTGGTGCCTGAACTCGTTGGTTCGTTTGGGCGAGGCTGGCAGTGAAGCAATGACTTGCGATGGCCGGTGCGTATTACGGAAGTCGGATGATGTTTCAATTCATAGGTCACAATAGTGCGAATGCCTTCTAAATGTCTTAAGATGATGTTCCTAGTTTGATTTCGCTGCTGCCTTGCCAGGTTTATGTCGCAGAATCGCGAACATGTTCCTTGGGGGCCCTGAATCGCAAATTATGCTTGGAAATTACAGTCCTTGGCGAGACTGATGCGGGCAGATTGTTTGGACAATAAAGTTATGAGTTTCAGCTGTCAATCAAATTTGGTCCGTTTGGCGCTCAATCGATGAGAAAGTGAATTCACCTCGAAAACTTACCGTGGCCTGGCCACAGCATTCCCAGCTTAGGAATTAGCTTGTAGTGCCTAACGTTATCGAAGGGAGGTGGTTTTGAGGAGGGCTAGAATCTGTTTGGGCACGGCCATTTTTCTTATTCTTATCTTTCTTATACTATGTTGCTTATGAAAATGCGACCAATTTGGCGGATTCATTTGAAGTGTCCGCCTGGAAGGCGATTTGGCTAATGGACATGTTGACTGATGGGCTTGAAATGAGAATAGCACTGAAAGCGACGTGTCCTTAGATAAAATAAAGAGGCAACAATAAATGCGCCAAATTAAATGGAAGATGTGATGAAGGGTGAATGGACTCTCTTCGTCTCTACAAAGAATAGTTTACATCAGGGCACTAGACTACCTAAGCTAGCTTTAGTTAGCTATTTGACTGTCTGTTCTGTTTGTCTGTCTGTCTAAGCTGACTGAGGTATTGAACTGACTTAACAAGCAACTTCAGATTGTGAAAATGTCATCATCAGTGTGAATTTTACACATGTGCATTGTCTAGGGTGCCAAACGTGTTTAGGTTACAGCATTAAGAATGATCCTGTTTTCTTTAAATTGATTTTACTATCTGTTTTTATGGCGGGAACTGCAATACGAAACTAGTAATAATGATCTGAGTAGCAATAAATTTGCTTTTCAGAAGTTCTAGTTGAGTAGATTCACTGCATAATTGTGGGTGATATTGGTTTCGCTTTTGTGAATAACTTAAGGCAACAATTTATTACATACTCACGATAAATCTTAACTTACAATGTAGACGAGAATACAGTATAGTAGAACATGTGGCTGAGAAAAATTTTGTCACAAACTGCATGTTAGGTGCTTATAATTTTATGCCGCAGGGTTTCATAGGAAATAAAAGGAAACTAGAAGCGCGCAGGTGCACATTTGAACAGCGTAACAGCATGAATGAACAGTCGTAACCGCTACGGCTACACAGCTGTTAATTGGCGACAAGCTGAATTGTCATGATTGGAAGTAGAGGATATATGAAACTTAACAGAGAACAATTGGTTATAAGGTTAGGCGACAAAAGGGTTAAATAGGCAAAGGCTGGATAATGCTGTTCAAAGAATAATAAACAAGGGCAAAACAGCAACTGGAAGGCGCGGTAAGGGGCTTGACATACAGGGGGGGGGGATCAGAAGTCAGCAACATATTAATGAAAATCTAAGAGCAAAATTCGAATGGTATCTATTACATTTGTAATCTATAACAAATGGGCGTATTTGAAACCCATCTCTATCGAACACGGAACCGTAACAACAGTTGCCAACTGCAAAATTAGAAATCCCTCCCCACCCCGCGGACAGCGGTAATTACGAAATCGACTGGGGGGGGGGGAAGAATACGTCAAAGGCTAATTTTGCAATGATAACGCGCCATATAGGAATATGCAGTTTAAACCAAGACTACGGGTCGGCTACCTCTGTTTGGAGCGCTCTAGGGCTATATCTGTTGAAACATCTTTACAGACCTGTAGCGCCTGGAAATGTCAAGTCGTAGGTAATAAATTAGAAATGGCGGATTTGCATTTAAAAAGTCTAGCGAGTTGGGTGATACTTAATTTAGCAGGTTAACACCTCAGGCGAGTGAATTATCGGGATTTTAGCCTGCACGAGTTCACTACAATGAACGAGAATTCCTTCAATATACGCGCATGAGGCCGCCGAGTGGCGGTATTGAAAATTTCGAGTTCATTGTTGGTGTAAGGCGGAGTGCAGGTTAAATTCGCTAATAATTCACTACAATGAGTGGCGTTTACATTTTTATATTCAAATTGAATACACTAGAAACAAAAAAATCGTGTCTAACTTGAGTCTGCCGACCGAAGCCATGTGTAATGACGAGTGGTATATTGAATTTAACGTAAACGGCTTTTACACTGCTACGATAATGAGCGTCGAAGGTAGGTTGTTTCGTCATGCAACCCAGGTCAGCGTGTGTACTAATCCAACATTATGAATATCGGAATTCATACAGTGTATGAAATTTGAATAGATAACATGAAAAAGACAGCGCTACTATCGTTTGACGCAGGCATTTATCTGTTGTAAACTCTTTACAGACTGGTAGGCCTGGAAATGTCAAGTCGTTAGTACTTTTATAGTTATGAGATATAATTAAAATGGCAGGATTGCATGTCTACGAGTTGGGTGATACTAATTAGTTCAGGTTAACACACTCATCGTAGTGAATTATGGCGGATTTACCTGCACGAGTCACTGAAGGCGTAATGAACGAGAATTTGCAATACCGCATGAGGCCGTCCGGAGTGCGGTATTGAAAATTTCGAGTTGGCATTGTCTGATGGACGTAGTGCGAGTATAATCCGCATTAATTTCACTAGCAATGAGTTGCGTTAAGCATTATTCTATTTTCAAGATTGATATACACTGCAAAGCAAAAAATCGTGCAAACTTTGAGTCAGTCCGAGCCTGAAGCGTCATGGTGTATTATGACAGTGGGGGGTGTATTGGAATTTACACCTAGGCGGCTATTACACACGATGATGACGTCAAGCGGTTGTTTCGTCACAACCGCAGGTGTCACGTGGCACGAAATCTAACGCAATTGCATGGAGAAAATCGGAATTCATACAGTGTATGAAATTTGGTAAAAAAATTAATAACATGAATTATCATTATGGCGCCGCGTAATCGCCTCCGCACGCACATTTCTTGGAAAACCATAAAATAGAAATAGGTGCGCCGTATGAGGCACTACTCGTCCAGTGATAGGAGTGGATAGCTTAACTCTTATAGAAAATTACGACAGGCAAGCGGCCACGGCATGGGGCATGATTCACTTTAGACTTAATGAGATTTGAATGAACAGTACAATGGCTATTGCTGGAGGTTTATAAATCTTGTAGCTTTTCTTTGGCTCAGGCGTCCTGCTGCGCGTAGAAACCAAGTAGAAATGGCGGGCTAAATTCTACGTTGTCTGGAAACGTGAGCCACAACGCTAGTTTGTATATTTATTTATGTTGTTAAATTTATTGCTGTGTCTCCTGGGGTGGATCTGGGGGGGTGGGGATGGGGGGTGAGATTCGAAGTCGCTTAATTTATGATGCGTACGAAAAGTTGTAAGAGAATACTAGGACTACGGTCATGTCTTAATATATCGCTTAAGTAAGCTTATCACGAAGTTACTACGCATATTTACAAATTCGGAGTGTTAAAACTACGCTGACTTTGCCTCAGAATGGCGAAAATCTTGTTTCGCGATCGAAAAAGGGGGGAGGAGAGAAGGAGGGGGGACAAGGACCCAGAAAGAAGGACTTGGGGGAGAACTGGAACAACAGGAAAAGGAAAAAGGGGGGGGGGAAAGGAACGGGAGGGACCCAAACGAAGAAAATCGGGGAGGAAGGAGGGGGGCTTTCATAGATAGGGGTACTTAATTTTCAAAATTTCGCGGGGAGGATGCCATCGAACCTCTTTTTTTTTTGTGGGCTTATTAACATAGGCCTCGAGATGCCGGCGGCCAGGCTTTAAACTTTAGTTTTGCGATAGTTTTTGAAGAGTTTAAACATTTAGAGATTCGGCAAGATTCTTAGGTCAATAATGGCAATTCTAATTCTAATCGACTTGTCTTCAGGCGGCACGGGGGGGCAATCGTGGTTTCTTATAGGTGGCCGGACCACAGTTTTCACTGCTTGGGCTGATGCAATTTTAGGCACGTGGCAAAGATTTCAAAACAACTAAACATGTCGTCAATAGAGAGATCATTTTTATTTGACTGCAACACCCCGCCCCCCCCCCTCCCCACCCCCAAATGACCCCCACCCCCCCCCCTCGCACCCCCTCCCTCCACCCCCCCCCCCCCCCCCCCGCACCGCCCCCACTTCCCCCTCCCCCCCACACCCACCTCCCCCCCACTCCCCCCAACTATCTTTCCTTTTTTTTTCGTCTTTTTTTTTTCTTGTCTTTTTGTTTGTTTTTTTCGGTGCTATTTTTCTCTATAATTAAACGCGAGTGTATTGATGGTTTAGTCTTTGATAACAAAGATATGTTGGAAAAGGTAGACGATGCATAAAGAACCATGCAATTTCGTCTTTTGTTTGTTACCGAAAAATACCGCAGTTAAAAGAGCAACACATGGTCACAGTGCTTGAATAAATTGAGTTAGCGATTGGGCTTTGCAGTTAAACATGCCGATTTCCTTAACGATCGCATCGTTAGAATTTCAAGAAATTTGACAGATAAAAATAGATCACAGCCTGGTGATGATCTATCAAATACGAAATCTATTTATTGAATAGGAATTTTAAAAAAATAATATCAGAAAAAGATTACCGGCGAATTATGAAAATCTCCTTATGCCAAAATTGTATTAGAACCAGTTGACGCGTAGGATTTAAGTCAGTTCTCAGTGTGCGAATATGCAGAACAATCTAACGACGTCTGTTTTTTTTGTTAAAAAAATAAAACCATTATTATTATTGTTTTCTAACAGCCTGTCCGTTGCCAAGTGGGGGGGGGGGGGTGGGGGGGGAGGTGGGGGTGAGAGGGAAAAGGGGGGTGGGGGGCGGGGGGGGGGGAGGAGGGGAGGGCAACAACACACAACCTAGTCTAAAATGCAGATAATTATATATTTTCTGCGGTTAACTTGACTCTTAGCAAAAAATCGAGCGCTCAAGTTTAAAATAGTTAAAAAATAGTTATGTGAATTAGGCATTAACACTTGAAAACTGTGTCGGTTCCTACCTTAAATTCCCTGCAGGGCTGGAAAAACGCGTAAAACCCGACTAGGAAATGCGTACAGCTCCTAGCTTACTAGGAGCAGCATTCGGCAAAATCGATTGCGGGGTTAATGGCAGAATGCATTTTTTCTCTTAAAATGAGTTGATAAAGAAACATTCTACACACGTTCTGAGAGGAAACTTTCAGTGGATACTGCATGCATTCGAAGTAATATTAGTTGTACACTAAGTAACATCGTGAAGAAAACAATCGTAGGCAGTCTGAATTCCTTTTAGGGCAACAGACAAGTGGGTGTGGGGGCGCCTCTTGCAGGAGGCAACATCTGTTGTTCTTAACATTATTGAGTCTGTAGATTTCAGATGATATAGATTTGTGAACATTTGCAGTGAAGCATGGAGGCGGCTAACTTTAGGGCGCTGTTTACATTGGACAGGATGGGTGGGCCCGTAACAGCTAACTCGCGTGGCTACCGGCTAGTAAGTCTAGTGTTGACACATGAGCTCGTACTTTACATGCAAATCGACCTTAACCGGGGACCGTAGATGGGGGTGGCTTCGTGGATCTTTTTATGTTTTAAGGGCACAACAATACAAAATGGGTCTAGATCCATAAAGTACATACTTTGTTCATCTTATATATTATTATGCTCCTGGGGGCACAGGCACGGCCAGTTCGCCGGCCTGAGACTCATTGATCTCTTCAGATTGACTGTCTATTCTGTTCGGTAGATACACTGCTAATGAGTACATCTACGAAAAAATTCACCTCACGCTGGGGCATATGTTGTTTGCCCGTTTATCGTACCTTGTCTAGCCGGGATAGAACCGGCACGAAGCGCGCACGAATCCTATTTTATTTCGTTTACATGGTTTGATCAAAAAGCTATCCGGCACTTGAGTCCTAACGTGCCGCCGGCAAGTAGACAGAGTGTCCCGGGTAGGCTGGAGCTACGCCTATCTAGCTATGTAACGCTTCATGTGTTTGCGTAAAGAAACGTATGAGAAGTGTTAGGCCCCTCCCAGGTAGCGGCCGTTAGCCTGGTGCACCCCTCCCTGCGTCATGTAAATCACGGCACCCTTGTGTCACTTGTTATATAAGTTGTGATGGTATTTGCATATTTTGACAGCTTTATTGTCAACATGCTGTGGCGGCTTTTATAGTAAATTTGAATGTAATTGAGACTAGAAAATGTAAGGTGGCGGGCACACAATACGAGGTGTCTAGTAGCTGCAGTTACCCTGCTTGAAGATTTACAGGCGAAGATACTTGTCGGCAGGCACTCATTCGCCTATCGAAACTAGTTCACATCAAGCTTTCGAGGAACAATGCAAGGGGGATGACGTTTCCCGTCTGTGACCGAATTCACGTCATAGATATTCAACAGTAGCTAACTGACTGTTCAAGTCATTCTTCATCCAGTGCCACCTCGATTGTTTCAAGTTATACTACGTGCAAAAAAAAAAAAAAAAAATGAGTATGATTTGGCATTAAAATTATGAGGGCTGACTAGAATAGTAGTTGATTTCCGTGAGTAGTTGACTGAAAGATGAGTCAACAACTGTCAAAATGCCTGAAATTCAAGATTTTTGGTAGCCTTTTGTAACTCTAGTACTCCACGCTCTATAGAAGTCTATAAAGTATTACGATTTAAAACAGTAAGCTTTGCGCGAAGAATTGTTATTTAGCATTATATGTTTACGTCGAGCAGAATATCTTGGACACTTTATGTTTACGCCTAATTCATCGTTGAAGGACCCGCTAGGGTTCAGCGCCCACGCTATATTTCCGATGACATCGAAATTATTGATTATAGCATGGTGAAAGGGCGAGTTGCTTATTGTTTTACTGTAAGCTGTGTTTCATGAGGTTTATTTATTATCTTGATAGTTTCACACAGTAATGTTTTCTTGTCGTTAAACTGAACAATAGAAATATATTAGTCGCAAAATCTCGCATGTATAACAAAAACAAAGGTGTTGGCTGACTAGGCCTTGCGCTTTGAAGTTGATGATAACTAAACGAATTTAAAAAGAAATTAAAATACATAAGAAAAATCGCAGTAAACCAAACTCATGCCATTCTGCTTGTGTTTTTTGCTAGGGCGGGGATCATTTGGCGTCCTTATGCATCGGGGATCATTTGGCGGTCCAATTTTTGGGAATTATTTCGCCGGCGGTGGGATGGGCATTGGCGTGCGGGGGATCATTTGGCGCGCTTTAGCAGTAGTGTACGTATGCAAGTCTGTAAAATAAATAATAATTAAAAAAAAAAGAAAAATAACAAAAGAAAAAAAACATCTAAGATAATGTTTGATAGTTCTGCTTACAAGACTCGATGGAAACTGATTCTTTCCCAGAATGTTGGTAAGTTCCTTGATGTTGTTGTGAAAGCCGATCCAGGTATTATTGATTTTGAATGTCATGTCCACCAGCGTTCGTGTTAACCCTAATTTATAGGGAAAATACGTAAATTTGAGAAAGTTGATGAGAAGGCCTGTGTAAGAACTCTTGCGAAAGACAGATGTGACGAGAGAAGGAGGATTGCTGTTGCATCTTTTTCGTTATTGAAAAGGCAGAAGGTGCCATCCACATATCTGCGGTAGAAATAAATTGCGCATAAACAAATACTGGAACAGTTCGCACTTTCAAATGGATTACCCTAATGAATTACACGATTCCGACACATAAGTTTAATTGAGTGGCGAAACATTTTGTTGCGGATGATCTGAAAAATTACTGTACTACAAAAAACGTTTTCACGGAGGTTGTAATGCATGCGGGTTCGCATGATTAAATTCAATTTTTATAAAGCTAAAAATTGTATGTCAAAGATTCAGCAGAAACAGAGAAAAGTTTTGAAAGCAAGGCTGTTTGTGCGAGTTCGTGTACGTGCGCGCTAAACGCGGAAAGTACCTAAGCTTAATAACTCTGAAGACGTCAAGTACTTAAGTTTATGTCAAAACCGACCAAGAACCAGTCGAAAAAAAACAAAGAAAGAATAGCAAATAATTGTTTTTATAGATTTGGCAGTTTTACACAGTGTTACGCTTCTGGTTTGCGGCACCTATTTACAATGGTAGTCTGAGGAAAAACCTTTTTACAACAATGTTTAAATTATAAACTTAAGCTTACGGTAAATTTCATTTGAATCTATTTTTTTAAATTGAGGGGAAATTAAAATGTAATTTGCTATAAGAATGGGTCCAACACAGAAATCCTGAAAACCTTCTTCACAAACAAACTGACGATAAACTTGAAAACCAAATTTGAGAGTAGGCTTAACTTCTTGCCGAGCCATACAAAATTTGGGCACATAAACAAAGACAAGGTTTTTTGGCCTATCGGTTCACCGTGAGTCTTTGAAGAAAACGACTAAATAAAAGGTCAACGGTAAATACCTTCTCCAATTGTCGAAAAGGCTACATTGTGCCACTTCGTAAATCGCACATCCTTCGTCTTTAGTCATGCTCTAAGCACGGCGGGAAAATTTATGTGTTGTCAAATGCAGTCGCGGCGGGAATACAGTCCCTTTCACAACGCCTTAGATACATCCAAAAAGCCGTCCATCAAGCCTTGATATAATTCTTCCCAGAGTGTGCAGTTAAAAATATTTTCACAGTCTAACAAATCTTCAGGTGACCTAGTCGAAGTGGCGGAAGGAGATTCGAGTCGAACGAGATATCGCACAGCGTTGACGTGGACGTCGTTAATCCACTGACTTGATCTAAAGTTTTATGCTTCGGACTAGAAATTTTCCATTACTTAGTTGAATTTGACGGCAAATCTCCCATTTTGGCGACCATTTCAGCTTTTCATCACAGCTCTTTCACCACTAGTCCAGTCCCTGAACTCTCCTTTCTTACCGCCCCATATAGGGGCTGAACCCGCCCGGGCGAAAGAAGAGTCCAGGATAACCTGCATGCGCATGCTCAGAACGCCGCCATTTTTTCCCCCCAAATCGGGGGAAAAAACCATATTTGGAAGTACTTTCCAGATTTGGCTTGTGGCGCGATTTTCTGAATAATTATAGAGAGTTTAGCATGACGTTTACGGCGGACGGCAAACGGCAAAGATTACCTCTGATTTTCTATTCTTTTCTTGTAAACCTTAAATAAATCATACAAGAATAGAAAAGCGTCTCTTACTATTCACAACCAATACAAATATTTTGATTCTACTGTGCAGAGAGCTGAAGACGAGCGGCAAAAGTTTCACTTTTGCCGTTTGCCGTAAGGGTTAATCTCTACAAGCAGCAATTTCTGCATTCAGATTGATTAAAAACATGTCAATTAATCCCAAATCAATGGAATTTCACCAGTACCACGCTAAACCACATTCGATTTGTTTTTTTATCACAATATCAAAGATAACGAAAGAAATCTTTGCCAAGATTTGTTGACAATTGAAAACACCGACTCGGACTTGAAAGTGCACGCGCTGCATTATGCAAATGAGCTACTTGTACGCGTCAGAATTTCCTTTCAAAAACTTTTGCAAAATCGCTCAACATACAGAAACAATACGAAAAATATGTTTGGGAAAAGAGTAATGATGCGTTCTCGTTGTCGATAAGAGTACAGACCACGATAAACCACATTTCGATTTTTACGTTTTTATGTTTTACAACAATACCAACGTCCAAGAAAATGTTTTCTTTCAGAGCGCGAGCTGAAAAAAGCATTGCGCGACACATTGACGCGAGCCCGGTGTTCGGGACCTAGTACTTTTTGATTGGTTCGTCCTGAGCATGCGCATGCAAGTTATCCTGGACTCTTCTTTCGCCCGCGCGGGTTCAGCCCCTATATGGGGCGGGAAGAAAGGAGAGTTCAGGGACTGGACTATTTCACCACACAAATCTTTCACAGTCTAACACATCTTCAGGTGACTTAGTCGAAGTGGCGGAACGAGAGAGTCGAACGAGGTATCGCACAGCGTTCATTTGCTCGTTAATCCACTGACTTGGTCTAAGGTTTTATGAGACAGGATGAACCAAATTTCAAAATCATTTCACCGTTTTGAATGTAGTTAAGCTTCAGACTAGAAATTTCCCATTATTTTGTTAAACTTGACCGCAAATACCACTTTCATCACAGCTACAGCGCTGTCGCAAGCAAACGGTCGCTTCGTTTCAGAAGGCCGATTCACTTTCTGTGATTGGTTAAACAAAATGACGTGTGAATCGCGAGGTGTGGAGAATCTACGATTCGATGACAAACATAGCGGGCAATGTATATAATTATATATTGTTATTTCCGCTTTAACTTATAATAATAATAATAATAATAATAATAATAATAATAATAATAATAATAATAATAAAAATAATAATAATAATAATAATAATAATAATAATAATAATAATGATGTCTGGATCGACTTTGACAACAACATCAAGGAACTTACCAACATTCTGGAAAAGAATCAATCTCCATCCAGTCTTGTAAACAGACCTGTCAAACATTATCTTAGCAATTACTTTGCCTCCACTTCGCTCACTCTCACAGCAACCAGCTCTAATGAAAGTCCCACGCTCGATTACAAATTAACTTTTGTTGGCCCTTTCTCGACCTACGCTCAACGCACAATTAAGCACTTAACCCCAAGTTATTGTAAGAACTTAGATATCAAGTTAGTTTTTGCCCCTTACAAGATCAAGAACTTATTTAGTGCCAAAGATGCCATTTCTAAATCATCACGATCCCGTGTTGTTTACAAATTTTCTTGCGCAGGCTGTAGTGCCTGTTATGTCGGCAAGACAAACCGACATCTTGCTACACGTGTTCGTGAACATTTAACATCCGATAAAAACTCGCACATCTTTCAGGACATTAATGGGTCAGAAACATGTGGAACTTTGTGGTCAGAGAATTGCTTTTCAATCCTTGACACCGCCTCCACGTCTTTAATAATTTAAATAATTGTTCCTGCAAAGCCCCATTGGGGAGCTAACAATAAAGTATGTATGTAAAATCAAGAAGCGAGGAAGTTATCGAGGTCGCTTTTAGATAATTTTGTAAATACTTCTTAAACTTCATTTATTTTTAGCATTTCTCTTGATTACAAAATTTAGACAATGTTGTAAATGTTTCTTAAGTTTAATTAATTTTAATTGTGTAGTTTTTACTAACTTTACTAATTTAAATAATTGTCCCTGAAAAGCCCCATTGGGGAGGTAACAATAAAGTATGTATGTAAAATCAAGAAGGCCTTACACATCGGGTGGAAAAACCCCTCATTAAACAAGCAAGTTAATCATGTTAATTTAAGACTTTCATTTTAAATTTTTCAGAGTTAAAATATATCATTGTATTTGGTAGTGCCTCATTTTCACGTTGTTATTCAGTATCCATATATTCTATTTATCTCTTTTTTATATGAAACCGACTAGCGGTCATTTGTATTCGCAACTGAAGATGGATGTTGTTCATCCGAAATATTTATTATAAACTTAAAATTGTGCTTCTACCTCAAAGTTATTTCATGTCTGCAATTAGTTCTCCACCATATATCTTTTGGGACAGAGTCCGTATGTCAATTGTTCATGGAAAATTCTCTCTTCAAATCAAGAAAAGACGTATTGGTGAGCCACTGAATGCTATAAAAACTGCTGAGGTTCTTCCCAAAGGAAAAGTGGGTTCATGTTGCAACAAGTTACGATCATATCACCGGAAATAACGCGCTAGTGTATATCAACGAACATTTCAGTGTCTAGGTATTTATATTGAAAGTCTTACGTGGAAATCGCATATCAGTTATATTTGCAATAAAAATCTCTAAATCCGTTGGTATAATGCACAGGGTTCGTTTCTTTCTGTCATCAAACAGAAAAATATCTTTACATTATTGCCAACGAGCCAGCTGAGCGAAGACGCGAGGCTGGCGAGACCGCAGCATTATAAAGCCGTGTGCGTGAGTTGATTTTGGTACAGGGAGATGAATTCTCGAATGAAAAAGTCGGCATAAGGTAATGTCAGGTAACGTAAGAGTGACGTCATCGGTGATTGTTTTCGAGTTATCCAATGGCATCGCGGTACTGGTGTAGGCTACTCGGCAGGAAAAGGTGAGTGGAAATATAGATATCATTCACTAGTGAGCGTTGTCTTCTTGCGAGATCAGCTCGAAAACGTAACGGCGAGTGGTAGTGCCACAGTCACGGGTAGCTTGCCAAATAGTCAATTGCCTTGACAAGATCGGCCAGCGTGCCAATAAAGAAACAAAAAACAAAACCACTTGAACGTAATCACTATAAACTCAGTCAGAGGGCGTCTAAAGCCTCTTTTTTATCGAGGTAGCGTGCTAAAAATTACAAATTTGACAGTCACGGCGCGTTTGCCAAAACAACTATCTTGCCAAAACAATAGTCGATTGTCTAGACAAAATCGGCCAGCGTGCCACGACTAAGGAAAAAAAAAACACTTGAATATATTCAAATAAATCTACTTTAAACATAATCAGAGGGAATATAAAACCTCTTTCCAGTCTAGCTAGTGTGCTCGAAATCACAAATTTGATCGACGAACGAGTCACGAGTCACACGACGTGTCGCTGTTAGTTTGTGCCCGCGGCTTAATTTGTTTCACAAAAGTGAAAAACAGTCTAAGCTCTGTTTGCCAGAAAGCCACTATCTGTCAAGCTTCAGGGAACTTAGCAAATCAATTTGGATAGTCTTCTTATTCCAAAATTTTAGGGAGCTTGCAACTGTAGCTTCTTTTGAAAATTATCCGATCAGAAGTGCTCAGGTTCAAAGTCCACTTGCTAAAGTGCGTGCACCGAAGTAACATCTCACAAGAATTTATTAAGCTTCTTCTTTTGTGTATGTTGTTAGTCGTAAATTATTGCAAGGGCCATAGTGGTGTGACTAATTTCGATTGTTCACGTGGATTTAAAAACAAACTGAAAAACATGTGAGTTTCAGTTTAAACCGGGTTTGTACTCTGGTTATTTCTTAATTTTCTCTCGGCGCACAACTGCATGTGTCAGTGTTTACTCGTTGGCACTCTACCGGCAGGTATTCCTAGTACATATATATCTTATTAACCGTGCGC
>JAHPZR010014312.1:0-12500 GCA_019787425.1 Platygyra sinensis | reverse complement strand
AGGTCTTTATTTCTAACCTATTAGTTCCACCAATGGTAACATTCCCAGCTGCTGTGTTAGCAATACAAGGAGGCATGCTGTCATGTTCAGCCAGAGGAACTCCTCCCATATACACAGCACTGATACGGATCTCTACAGTACTGGTGAATACAACAAGCACTGCAACCATCCGTTTGTACAAGGATGGAAATTACACCTGCCAGGCCATCAACCGGTATGGAACTGATATGAAAGAACTCCAAGTCAATTTCAAAAGTAAGAGGTTTTGTTCTGGCCTAATCCCTCTTTTCCTGTCAAATATAGTACAATGCTTCGGAGTCAGTCCCGCGTAACTTCGAGGAAACGCCCTGTAATGGCCCTATGGGCCCAAAAGCGCTAAGCCCATGTACTGCCAATATCGACGGGTTGGAAACTATAACTTAAAGTGAAGTCCCATGCTTTCCATATTGTGTACCAAAGATTTGTTTCTGCCTATAGCTATTCGTTGGCCATAGCGTCTCTTGGTTTAACTGACATCTCATGCAGTTATCCCACTTATGGACATATCATGCTGGCCAAAAGTTGAAGACACTGATATTTTGCCATAAAATCGGAATCCGATTCACTCCCCTCCCCCCTCTGGACAATGTTGGGTACGTTGTCAGGTGTGAATAAATGGCAAAGTGATTTAATAAAATCACTGAGATAGTACGCGCACTTTTAATGATTGGTCGACAGGTGTGTTTAGATGAGCGTATGTAAACGCGATTGTGACGCTTTAGATTCGCAGGTTTTTTTTAAGAATAATTTTATAAAAGCAATAGGGTACTTTTTCTGTGTTTACGTAGCTTCATCTAAGCACTTGGAAGGATTTAATTTCAAGTTTTGCAATCCCTCGACTTGCGTATCGGGTTTGAGTATCTATTTGGTGTTCTCCCAGCCTCTCACGTGATTAGATGAGCCTACATTAAAATAAAAATGTATTCTATTGCTGGATCCAAAGCTCGGAGTCAAACTTTGAAGACTTCCATGAAAACAGTCTTGTCTCATTGTATACACATCTTTATTATATAACAGCCCATTAAATTAAAGGAAACATTATTTCTCATCTTCAAGTCATGCTAAGTTGGATAAAAGTTGGACTATTTAGCCCTTCGCTACTGAATGTCCATTTCTCTAAAGTGTTATTTAAAATATACTCCTTGTAACGTAGAAGAGATATAACAAAAAAACTTCTTTGGTTTTTACAGCGTTTGCCCCAGAGATCGGCTTTCTGACCAGTGAAGGATATCCTTACAGCTACCCAAGGAATGCAGACATTAACTCACCTGTGTATCCTATTCCTGAAGGCTGGTCAATGAACATTTACTTTCAGGATTTTGATTTGGAAGAAAGTCCAGCTTCCCGGTTAGTGATATAGCTGTGGTTATCGACTGTATCAGTGTGTCTAATGTAGCGTAACGACATGTGATGGTGTCACACTTCTGGTGAAATTCTCTTTGGATTCTTTGATCTTCTCTTAGCCGGGGAGCGGATGTTTTCCCAGCCCCGCGAAAACCGAATTGCATTTGGTTGCCTTATGGGTTTGGCATCGCATTATGCATTGTTTTCTTGTTTTCTTTTTTTAACAAATTTGAATTCTTCGTAATGCCAGCCTTCGTTTTACAATTATTTTGATATGGGTGTTGCTTTTCTCATACGTCGTTAGTTTACTTCCCAGTTTTAGCAAATGATAAACAAAGACTTCAATGTGACTTATTTAGGAGGCGGCATTTTTTCCCAAAATAATTTCAGTATGAATGATAGTTTTAATTCTATGCATTATTTTATGGCGTAATTTCATTACGCTGTTCAGATAAGTTCATTTTCAAGTAGTCGTTCACCCATGGTGTATATCGCAACAAAGTATTTCCAGCAAAGTTCGGCAACCGGTAAGCGTTGAGGATGAGAAGAAAGGTATAGACAATGCAGTGCCGAAATCAACAGCTTAAAAAACTTAATGGTCGTGTACGCTTTATGAGGAACGGAAACAAAATCAATTTGTGAAGTGCTCTACCACTAAGGAAGGGTTTGAAACGCTGGACATTGTCTCAACTACTGTCTGTCAAAATTTGTACAAGAAGTAAGCAACGCTTCTGGGGAACGCTGTCCCTCCCGTTAGTTGTACTCACTAGGTCATTTCCGAGTCCTTTATGCCTCTGTTTCAAAACGAGTCCAAAAGCGAAACCATTAATATGAAAATAACTTTCATTTGCATGAAATTCAACCTGTAGTCGGAACTAATTTGTATATGAATGGTTTTCGCGCTTGTCTTGATATTCATTGTCTTAATTAAGTGGTATTTACCACTCTTACTGGAGAATGGTAAACGGTATTTCATTAGGTATCCAAACGCACGTGATGTGGTACGCATACATATAGTGGGAAATTTGCCTTTAAACCAGGAGTTAGCGCTGGCGGTGAATGGGCGCGACATAACTGCAACTGACCCATGACTCCTTATATGTTCTCCCCAAAATTATGATTCAAACATTACCACGCTCGTACTTAATTTTACGATTTACGCGGGCGATATTTCTGGAGGTTTAATTTCGCTGTTTTAAGGAGGGCAAAGGAAGTAAGGGGAGGTAAATTACCCGAAAGTACCTCAACAAAGGTTTTATTTCCATAATTTGTAGAGTGGGAATCAATAAGCCCTTTGCACAATCCGCTCAAATGGTACAGAATAAATTATGCTGGGACGCAAATAAGGCAGTGGGATTTCAAAACATAGGAAAGTTGGGCTGAACTGGCAAAGAAAAGGCAACGAATAAGTGACATCTTGTACTTCGCTCAAGTTAACCATCCCCATCCCATTTGAGGTTTTTCTATTGCCAAAATTATGACGTCATTATACACGTAACCACCATAAAACTATCTTAAGCGATTTTTAAAGGAATGGAAATCCCTATTGATAATTACTTTAATTTGGTCTTCATAAGATAAAAACAGCGTTGTTTCTATAGGAAAAAGGTTTATTCCACCGACTACGCCTACACAGCCTATTCCCATCTTTTACAATATCATTCGGTGATAACTACAATGAACAAGTTAATAAGCCTTTTGACAACTGTACCACAGACATTCTGAGGCCTCGTACACACTACGGAGAAATTTAAAAACGGTGTTTTCAGTCCGAAAATTGATCAAATCTTTTCTTTCCACACTATACGTTGGAGAGATTAATAACTCAACAATCC
Organism: Platygyra sinensis; assembly: GCA_019787425.1. Classification (NCBI taxonomy): domain Eukaryota; kingdom Metazoa; phylum Cnidaria; class Anthozoa; order Scleractinia; family Merulinidae; genus Platygyra; species Platygyra sinensis. The sequence goes on along the minus strand of JAHPZR010014312.1, from coordinate 9,282 downwards.
CCGACTAATTTAGATATTTGTGTAAGGAAATCTCGGCCAGCAAAATCACGTAATTTTCCTAACGTCATCGTTTTCAAAAAGCCCGTTTTCAAAACTTTCTCCGTCCACATCCGTCCAAACGCAAAACCGGCGTTTTAATTTAAATTCTTCTGGTTTGAAAAGCGTTTTCTAAAAGCTTCCGCTTTCGTGACGGATATTAACAGGGTCTGGAAGGAGGGGTCCTGATCCCGCATTCCCCTTCCTTTTTCACGAGAATCCCGCATCCCGCACTTTTTCATCACTTTCCCGAATCCCGTTTTTGTTTCCGAGAAAAAAATACATTAAAAAGTCTAATTTCTACAAAAGCTAATAAATGTAAGATGTGGAGTAGCCCTTTCTTTTGATATTTTGAGTTAACGCGTGTTTTTAAAGGTTCCTGCAAAAAAAGAAATAACTTTTTGTATCTCGGTATGATGAAAGAGCACGATATGGCAATCGTGACCTCAGGGTTTTATTCGAGGCCTTTACTCTTAGCAATTTCTGCTAACCCAGTGGAGGTTTTTACAATTCAAGTGCTTCACGAAGTTGAACAGGTCAATGTGTTCATCGCCGTTTCGCGGAACATTTCTCGTTGTGCATCGCTGAGGAACTACTATTATCGTCGGTGCCACAAGATAAAAGGAGACCACACTTCTTACTGCAGCAGAGCTGGCATCACCATTTGCCATATCTAGGGCCGTCCAGCAGATCCGCCGTTGAGCAAAATCCCCTCTAGATAAATAATAATGTGAAACTTTGAAGCGACTGAAAAGATTAAGCAACTGAGTCAATTGAGCATTAAGTCATTGACTGGTAAATATGCAATTACACCAGGTGGACTTTTCTGGCATCTGGTTGAAACAAAATACTTTCTGACAGTTTTCAATTAGATAACTATTAACCAGGCACACTCTATAGTTTGGTTTAAAAAGGAGACACCAGGGCTTTGGCCGCTAGAACGTTTATTTCAGTCGTGAGGATTTCCCGAATTCCCAATCAACAGGCGAAAAAATCCCGCATCCCGTGCCCAAATTTAGGAAAGTCCTGCTTCCCGGCGAGCAGTTAAAATCCCGGGTCGCGTCAAGATATTTATCGGTTTTCCGATTCCCGCATCGTATTTTTGTCAAATCCCGGATCCCGAGAATTTCCCCCAGACCCTGTATTAAGTGTTGATGGTATGTCAAACCATGCAAAAAAGCGGCTATTTGAAATTTCACTGGCGTGGTTTGGACGAGTCCTGAAAAACGTACAAATGAAACTTTCAGTTTAATTAGACACCACTTTCGTGTTTAGTAAGACTTATTTTATGCAGTTGTTTGATTATATAAATATATTATGATGTTATCAAACTTGGAGCGTGTGAAATTCGCGAGGCGTTTTGTTCGCGAGTCTAAACTTCACAATTTTTTGTCAATTCGCGAAAACGCAAAAATACGGGTGCGTGAAAATAATACGAAAAGTTCTCTAAATTTTTCTCGTAGAACCTGAATGGAGTTTAACTACTGTTTGCTGAAATTATAGTTGCCGCATTCAATTTGAACTTAGAGCTGAGATCTAAGATCTGCAAAATTTTGGGATTCCTGAGACATGATGAGCTGAATTTTAAACTGATAGCTGAGAATGCGGCGAAAACTGAACTGGTAACTGAGAACCATCTCCCTTATCAAGACACAGTACCCAGGTTGATAAGATTCTCTTGACAAAAGCATACGTGGACCGTATCGAAAGCTTGGCTTTGCTCAATTATAGCCTATATTTTTATATCAAATATATAGTGACATCTTGTTACCTTGCTGGCTCGACAGATAACAGTCGCAGATATTTTGCAAGTTGAGTAGTATTTGAGAATAACTACTGAGGTAAAATGTCCTCACGCATTACCTGTAAAACCATAGATTAAGGCATGTGATATGCGACTGCATCCCTGCATTTGAAGGTTATCATTTACTTTTATTTTTAACTGTATTTGGGTCAAAAGTCAATCAAAGCAATTAATCTCATGTTCCGTCGAACACATCATTTTGTATGGAGAGTCCTCAAGAAGCTAGTTGCTCAAGCTCTGCTGTCCCTCAAGGAACTCTTGTGCTTCTTCCCGCGTGCATCATAATTCGATCATGCACGCTTAACTATGAATCGTTTGTTATTATATAATAGCCCAAGTTATTCTCGCATTTTGATTGGTTTTCGGCTATGATCTATTAGAGGACAGATGCACGATTGACGTCATCATTACAAAGCTCTTCCCTCTGCAGTTTTAAAATGGCGGAAAGTTTTCAGAATAAGGATAATATTTTACGTGACTGGGCAAAAGATAAGATAATAAAAAGTCTTGCCGAGGCATTCAGCAGGTTCGAGAAGCCAGAAAACGAAAGATAAAGCCGTTTCGTTTAGAAAATGATAAAAAAATAATTTTCGAGCAGTCTCAGTCGGTAGTCGAGCAAGACTAAACCACACACAAACTTGGTCTTGGTAAGCCGAAAACCATTGCTTTATCTCGAATTTAACAAACCCAGCAAACAAAATGTTTCTGAGATCAATTTATTTAAAAAATCCAACTCTTTCCAATGTCAAAACAAATGTTGACACTCTGATTGATGTCAGTAATGAAACATCAAAACATCACTTCTTAAAATCGGTAAAATAAATATATAACCTTGCTTTCCGATGCGAATGGTCCTGTCCGTTTTATGCAAAGCAACGAGCAACGTATGGCTAACCACAGCTCACGGTTAACAGTATCACAGCTAAAATGTGTCTCCGACTCTATTTCAAGCTGATTTGAGAATCACCAACCACAGAAGACAGAAATCTCCACCGTCATTAACGCTCCTTTCATTCAAAACTCGAATCCAATGGCCTCTAGGTTGACCGCAACCACAAGTTTCCCGAGGGTATTTTTCAACTCCTGTAATTTTCGAGGCAACGTCCAAGCTTTTCGGCTCACAGGGCTGCTCCGATGACAAAAACTGACTTGATTTTTCCAGTATTTTCTTCAAGATTTGTAGATTTCGCAGTTCAATTCTGCTTTCGCTGTAAGTTTTCATTCCACGAGAAGGGACGCTCGAGTCAGGTTTGACAGTGGCGTGATTTTTCTCGACCAATCACAATTCTTTGCTACGCATAGTAACCAATGAAATTGCTTCATTTTGAATAGATCATAGATCACGTCAAACGGCTTTTTTGTGTTCGCGAAAGTGGGCAAAAGCCGGGCGGGGCAAAGGCCGGCTTTCGCGTTATGTTGAAATATTTTGAAATGAAAAAAGGCTTTTCGTTATTATATAAAACAAATAGATTCCATGTTGCCGTGCGTCTGATTCAGTAATAGATCAGAGAAGACGCCAAAATGTGGTAAGAACATCAGTGACACACTCGGCTGCGCCTCGTGTGCCACTTTTTTGTTCTTACCACATTTTGACGTCATCTGTGATCTATTACTGAACAGACGCACGGCAACATGGAATCTATTTGTTAAATAGACAATACAATTGTAACTGACAGGGAATAACTGTATTATTAATTGGAATTTTATTTTTGGACACGTCTCAAGAGTGTCTCACGCGTGTCCCAAGCTACTTAGTTTTAGTGGTTTGGTGTAAAACATCGTTTACCTTTCTTTGTAGAAAAGACTTTTTAAGAATTACGGACGGGGTGGACAAAATATTTGGTAAGTACTGTGGCAACAAGACCGTCGGCCAAAATCTTCGTGTGACTAGAACCATGTGAAAATAACATTTCACTCAGACGGAGAGATTGAGCGAAGAGGATATCTGCTAAATTTCACTCTGGTTTCTTTGCCCTCGTTTTCAAGCGGTAAGTGGAACCATAAAGAAGCTGATAAAACTTGAAGAGTACTTCCTCCCAGGGGCGGATCTAGGGGAGGATGCAGGGGTGTGCACCCTCCCCATCCTGAGAAGAAACCTTATTCTATGTATCCGAGTACCTCGCCAGTCAGTTACGCTATTCCTTAGTGTTGCACCCCCTCTTAAGAAAAATCCTGGATACCCTGCTTCCCTCCCTGGTCGTCTCCTTGGTCGTCTTCCATCCCTTATCGTCTCTTATCTCTCTGGTAATTAAAAGACGATGTCTTTTGAGTGTGGTAATTCTCAGTATGCGGAAACAGAATTTTGCCATCGATTGCTATGATGAAAGCAAACGTTGTCATGACCATTGCGCGTCCTTTGTCACAAGTTCGCTGATTCACTTTAACCCTGTTCAGACCGTTGAGGTGGAGGGGGAGTTTAAAGGTTCCCATCCTGTAACTCTTGAACGATTACAGTCATCACAGACCATGAAATTAAGAGGTTTTATAACACATTCAAAACTATGTCTTCCAGGTCCTTTATATTGAATGATGACATCATATGACGTAGAACGGACAAAAGCCTCCATTTAAGATCCGCCTTCGTTGATTTCATGATTTACAAAACCCTAAGAAATTGCCAAAAATTTCACTCAATATAAATATTTTTTGTCAACATACATCTTTCTCTAACATTCAGAATTATAACACTAGTCTTACTTATTGTAAATTTAATTTGGTAAGATATGTGTGTTCAACTTTGAAGAAAAGTGGATTTTACAAATTAGAATTACAGGTTCCTTCAAGTTTGCTAGCCTTTGGAATTCTGATCATCCATGGCCACTTATTTTTGCTTTTAGTCCTCAATCATTACTTAAACTCCCAAGCTCTCTAAGATGTGAATTAGTTATCCGTTTTCAGTGCCCACAAAAGTTAAAGCTGGTCAACCAACACAAGAAACCGCGATAACCACAACCTCGTTCAAAGGTGAAGACCCTGGGAACGAGGTTGCAATGTTCAAAGAAAGGATGATTTACATTGGTTCTGGTGTCGCCTTCGTTCTGCTGCTGGTGCTATGTTTCATTCTAGGTTTCTGGTGCTACAGACGGTCTCATCACAAGGGAATCAAAAGGTTATTTCCAGTTGTTGTTATACTATCTACGATAAAACGTAATAAATTCACTCAAGAGAAAATGAGGTGAGAGAACACATCCCCGTGCCCTATGATAAGCTTTTTCAATCTACTTTATGCTTCGCGTTACGCTGTCAAAGTTTTTTTTAGTCTAGGTCCCATAATCGTACAGACAATGGCCAACGGTCATCAGGTTGTGTCCATCTAAATAAGAAATTGAAAATTTAGCGGGCTAAGAGAAAAAAAAAAATCAGTTTGTTTTGAACTGCCGTACTGTTAGCATTGGAAATCATTTTCAGAGCTGAGCAGGAAATTTATACGTGCTTCTCCGAAGCCGTAAGATAGAAGTCGTGTCATTCCCCAGCATGAATAATGAATGATTAACATTTTCCAAGAGCCGAATTTCTAACCTGCTTGATTCTAGTCGTTTCTGGGGAATCGCCGAAAGGATTAAAGCGAAAAGCGTCTCTTTCGAAAGGTATTTTAGGCCCCGTCCGCACTAAGCCGGAGGAATTTGAAAACGGAGCTTTATTTCTCCAGTTAGGCCTTCCGTCCACACTATGCCGGAGGAATTGTCCACCGAAAAAGGAGCTTTCCGAAAACGCTCTTGAAAACAGAGGAAATTGAAAACGGAGCTTTGCGTATTAGTGTGGACGGAAAACATTTTGAAAACGAAGCTTTTTTTTGAAAACGATGACGTCATGATAATCAGGTGATTTGTCTGCCCGAGTCTTCGTCAAACACAAATCCAAAATGGCGGCCGAAATGGTCATTGCCATGTTGATTTTGCCACGTGGGTTCAACTAAAACCTTGCTATGTACATGCTGACGGATGCACTCAAGCGTTTCTTCTGCCTGTGATTGTTGTCTTTCAAATTTCTTTGGCGTAGTGTGGACGGAAAACGTTTTATCTGTTTTCTAGTGTGAACGAAAAAACATTTGATGCGTTTTCAGAGTGAAACCTCCGTTTTCAAATTCCTTCGGTGTAGTGTGGACGGGGCCTGAAATCCATTTCGAAAGAGATGCTTTTCGCTTCAATCCTCTCGGCCCTTTCCCAGAAACGGCTTGAGTCAAGCAGTCTTGGCCGTGTTAATCATTCATTATTCATGCTGGGGAATGACGCGACTTCTATCTTACGGATTATCACTGGAAGAGGCCTATGTATGGGGGATGTATTCTCTTAGATCATGGTCCCTTGATTCATTTGTAGATTCTGAACATTTACAACTTTACAGTTAGCGATACAGGTTGAGGCGTAAGGAGAGAGGATTATGGTGCAGCTTTCGCTCCGCGCACCAAGCCCCTCTCTCCTTGTTTGGCTCACCGGTTTTCACCAGGGCGCGGCCTTTTACCCCTCTGGTTTTTACGCTACACCCCAACTAACTAAGCAGGACCAGTGGTCCAAGTTGGTGCGTTGGGTGGGGTCACTGTGTTTTAATCCATTTTGGAAATCTCTCCACCTCGGGATATTAATGGGTGACGCCACAGTGTCAGCTCAACGTGAGCAAATATGTGGAGGTAGCCTACAATGGACTAACACGCCTTCTAGAAGAATTAACAGCAACTATCGCTCGGAAGCCGGGATAGCTTTTATGATATATGCTTAACTGCAGTCTTTACCATTGCCGAATTTGCAACTTATTGGCAGAATGGCTGCTTTTCATCACCAAGCTCTAACACATCCATCTTTTAAACAGCAAGATTTTAGTGAAAGATTTTAACTATTTTTGTGCCTAAACTATTTCCTCATCGTTGTGCAGATCATCTCGTTCAGCTCGCGAAATTATCCCGCTTGACAAATGGGAACTCCTTCCCGAGCAAATAGAACATGAGGAAGAGCTGGGCCGAGGAGCGTTTGGTGTGGTTTACAAAGCAACTCTAAAGAGACGAGTTGAAATAGAAGTGTTTGATACTAAAAAAACACTGAAACCCGAGGAGCCATGCCAGGTGGTTGCTGTTAAAAATTTACAAGGTAATTTCAATCATCATGCAAAATCATCAATAAAAAGGGTAAATCGTTACACAACTTGGGTAGGTCTAGTCTCATTAAAATTCACCTGAAAGAGATTTACATTCTCGGTGATATGCAGATACTTAACCCTTTTCAGATCGATCGTGCTTGGCTTTTTGCAATGAGATCACAAGCTGTATCCTTCCTGTCGTGATCGTAAGGTGGCGTTACGACACTAGTTATTTCCCTTTATATTGTTGATATAATTAAAACAAATCAGCCGTCAAATGTTGTTTTTTATGTCCCATTGTCTCTTAATTGGACAGCAGGTAGTCCTAAGTATGAAACTTAGATGAATTTCATGTCGGAATGTACTCTTTGCAGGTAGTCCTAAGTATGAAACCCAGATGAATTTCATGTCGGAATGTACTCTTTGCAGGTAGTCCTAAGTATGAAACCTAGATGAATTTCATGTCGGAATGTACTCGGATCATGACTGAAGCAAAGCCTAATAGATGGCAGAGTGATCGTCGAATCTTGTTTTAAAATCTTCTAATCCTAGCAAATATGAATTTAACTATATCATTTTTGTTTAGATGATCCAAGCGAAGACCAAAAAGAAGAGTTCTTACATGAGATAGAGCAGATGAAGCTGTTGGGTGCACACCAGAATATTGTATCTCTGGTTGGTTGTTGCACATTGCAGGAGCACAAGTTCCTCGTGGTAGAGTACGTTCCGTTTGGTGATCTGTTGCAGTGGTTACGACGCAGGAGGCGATCGGTAAGACGTTTCCCAAAGGAATATCTGAAAAATTTAATATTGCCTCAAGTGTTTGGTAGTAATGGATTTCATGGTAACTCGATCTGATTTAAAGGACAGTGGTGTAGTCCTTCACGAGATAGTTTGTTGTAATTATACGAAGCTCCTGCCAATCTATCAAAGCTCACATTTTAACACGCAGGTAGAGGATTTTCAATGGCTAGAAGGCTGCGTTGGGTTCTAAATATGACAACATTAACGTTCAGCCCTCATGATCTTGAAATCTAATCACGTTTAGACCAACCTTGCTGATAATATATGACCTAATTGTGTGCATTGTGCTCTAGATCAATCGAAACCAAAGCACTGGGGGTAACGAGGAGAAGAAAAGTTACGAAGACAAGGAAATGTTCAGTGCTCAAAAAGAAATGAGCGAACGTAACCAAGTAGGTGCCTTTCATTAAGGTGAATAAAAGCAGTTTCAAGCACATAGATTTTTGATGGGTCGTTATAGCCAGTCTTTATTACTTGATGCTACAATCATGGTATCAAAATACTGCCTAACCATTGGTGAACACGTTGTTATCTTTTTCGTAACACAATAGTTTCCCATAGCAACAGTATGACCTGCTAGAAACAACCTTAATTGCAGGTTAATGGGCTTATAATTCAAAAAGGGCACGATTAAATTTTCCTTTTTATATTATCAACTTTCTGATAAGCATGATAAGACTCAACTTTTGCCTCTTAAATTTTCGAAAATTTAAGGTGGCTTTGAATCCTAACCATGTTTTTTTTTTTTTAATTTGGCCAAAAATTCTGAGGGCTTTGACTCCACCAGTATGTAACTTGAGGGATGGGTAATGTTACATTGCCTGCAATCAAATATTTAACGCGCAAAAGGAGGTAACCTGTCAATTGATATGTTACATAGCTGGCTGCCAGGGTGTGTTGATCGGTGAGCAGGAGGTTATTAGGAGAGTTGGTGGAAGGAAGGAAGGAAGCACGGAAGGAAGAAATGGGGAAAGGACGGACGGACAAATGATTCAACGGATTAAATGAACGAAGAAGCGAATGGGCGAGTAAATGGATAAAAACATCAAGAAGAATTACATTAATGCATATTTATTAGGGAGAACGAGACCTTCAGGATAAAAGTCAGATCTTGGATATTCCTGGGGGTTTTCAAGCTGACAAAGAAATCACCATGTCCTCTGGACAGCTTTCTCAGGTATGAAACAGCTTCAATACCACGTTAGAATATATTATAATTAATTTCGAATTGTCGCTATAATGTCATTAGGCGAATATTTTCTTCAAATTTGTTTTGGATAAATCGCTTAGCCTTGACGTGAAAATTTCAATAGGAAACTTTGAAAGAGTACTTTATTCCACCAGAAAAGAAAATTTGACAGATGAAAGAAAAATATTAAAACGTGATAAGTTTAACTGCATTTAAATAGCAGGATGAAAGTATAGAAAAATTGCCAAAGATATCCCTTAAAAGGACGAACTGGAGCGTTTAGATGGTACTTAATTAAATTTCCGGAAAATAAAGGAGCTATCCCTCTCTACTCTCACAAAAATTTACCCACCCTTTGAACTCAGCCTTTACCTCACCC